>JAVJIF010005748.1:0-252490 GCA_038442645.1 Agave tequilana
AATAGTGATACCAGTTGAAATTGAAACATTTGTCCATTTTGATACCAATGAAGAAATATTTTATATTTTGATATCAATTGAAAATATATGGTAGATTTTGATACCATATAAGTAAAACATACTGATACCAACTGAAATTTAAACCCAATTAGAAATTGAAACATATTGATATTAATTGAAGTATATTGAAAATTTGATATCAATAAAAAAATACTTATTGAAAATGATGCATAAGCTTCTAAAACACAATTTGAGATACCAAATGAAAATAAGATTTAATATAAGCTTAGCATAAACATACTTTGTGCTTTAAATATGTAAATATTTTGTAAATCAAGCACAATCAAATCATATATATATGAAAATGAAAATCCCTGGAATTGATATTATTTGAAATGTGACGCATACATAACAAAATATGATTGTACAAAAAAATATCAATTGTGATATCAATTTAAAATATGATGTGAAGCTGTAAGTTCACCTAGAGGGGGGTGAATAGGTGATGGCTAATCTAATGGTCACTTAATGCCAAATAATGCGAAATTAAAAACATTATGACCTAATTAAACTTCTTACACTAAACACCACGTATAACCAAAGAGTGTTGCCGAATTCCCCGTTAAGGGCTCTGGACAAACTCCTCTAGATTCCCCTTGAATGGGTTGAGGTGCCGCGTTGGCTCTCTTGGTTAAATACAAGTGTTAGCAACAACCCAAGCAAGTATATATCAATTATGCACACAAGTATATCATGCAAGTAAAGATGAACACAATAAAGTAATGCAAGATATAAATAAGGGGAGAGAGAGAAAAATGGCAATCGCAAACACAAAGGGTTTTGTTTCGAGTTCGAGCACCCTTGCTCTACATCCCCGCCTTCGACACACGAAGGATTTCCACTATACAAGATCCCAATGGATCTCTCCCCGTGCCGCAACACCTACAAGCCCTCGGACTCCCTAGTCCCGTACACACGCAAGCTCACTAGCTCGCCGAGGCTGCACCTCAAACCACCGAGTTCACACAAGAACTCTAAACACCCGCGAACACACTTGTCCGCCTCCTCAAAGAACAAAAGGAAACCTCTTGGTGATCTAAAACACTTTGATCACCAATTACAAACTCTCACAACACAATCCTATGGATAGATAAGGCAATGGATAGCTCAACTGATTGTGAGAAAGCAAGGAAAGAACTATGGTGAAAAACTCAAGAAATCACTTAAACACTCTTGATAAAATCTTTCCTTTGATTGAAAATATTAGCTCTCAAATATGTGGAGAAAACTCTTTTAATGGAGTTGGAAAATTGGCTCAAAGCTCTCCTAAAATCTTGGCTCAAAACAATGACCAAACCCCCAATTTATAGGCCAGAAAAATATAGCCGTTGGGGTCTGTCAGGCCTGCCGGTCGACCCACCGGTCGACCTCTAACGGTCAAAAATCCGACCATTGGAGCCTCCGATCGACCCGCCGGTCGACCCAAAAGAACAGAGAGCACTGCTCTCAGTTTCGGTCGACCCGCCGGTCGACCCGCTCTCAGTTCCGGTCGACCCGCCCACTGAAATGCCAGACGTGCACGGCTCTGTGCACGTCGGTCTACCTGGCGATCGACCTGCCCTTGGTTCTGGTCGACCTCCCGGTGACCCGTAAGCCAGTTCTGGGTCAGCACTTGGGGAGAAAATTGTTAGAGATAATCTTGTATTTTCTAAAACTTTACCAAATACAAAAACAAGATATTTTGAACTTATTAAAGCATAGAGTGTATGGATATGATCCACTACACAATCATGATGAAATATCTATGTTTTTGACATTAAGCTCTAAAAATGATTTTGGTTAGAAGCAAGTATAGAAAACACCAAAAAAATTCAAAATGATATTTTTCCAAAAGAAAGTCTTTTCTAAACTAAAAATCCTTTTATGAAAAGACAATTAATTCAAGAGTGTGTGTGTTATATATACTTGAGCAATCCACTAACTATTCTATCCTTTACATTTTAACTAAAACAAAATCTTATACCTAGACACAAGTCTTGATCTTGAAGACTTCCCTAGAAGTCTTCTCATCTTCTTGACTTGGTCCAAAACACGATTCACCGAGCTCAAATCTTGATGTGGTCTTGATGCATAGGCTCGTGAATCAACCGGTGCAAGCTCCAAAACTTGTCTTAAAATCCTTTGTTGAAGCTCCACACCTACTAAGATCTTGATCATAAATCTGTCACTAATTAAGCACAAGATCATTAGTAATATAACTACATGAGTTAATCATCATCAAAACTAGAGTGATGGGCCTTTGGGCCAACAATCTCCCCCTTTTTGATGATGACAAAACTCATGAAGTTATATATGCATGGATTAAAGTAAAGCTTCAAAGAAGCTCCCCCTTAACTCATGCATAACAAATAAATAATAGATATGGCAATGAGGCACATGAATATGTATGCAAGTATGGAGATAAACATGCACGAGCATAAAAAAATCATAATCTTTTCTCCTATTTGCAATACAAAATATATAATGCATAAACATAAATCTTATTCAACCATGCATATAAACTCAAAAATCTTTCTCCCCCTTTTTGTCAATCATCAACAAAGGTTCAAAGTGAAATCAAATCAAACATTTTTCTCCCCCTTTTTGTCAAAAACAAAGAGATCAAGAAGGGGTAATACAAATCAATCAATAAATTTATATGCGATATACATTCATGAAGAGGAAGACGCTAAGTTAACTTCCCTATACATATGCATTACATGAAGAAGGGATGACAACCCTAACTCACATAACACATATTATGTAATGCATAAGAGGAGATGTGAAGCTCCCCCTACACACGTGTATCACATAAAGAAGAGATGTTAAGCTCCTCAATGCACAATACACTCAACATGAATCTATATGTAGAAGAGATGTTAAGCTCTCATTGCATATAGACAACACAAGTCAAAAATTTTAAGTTTTTCTTTAAAATTTTGAACTTTCTTAATAAAACACATTTTGAGATATCAAGTAAACATATATATTTTTTTATTTTGATATCAATTTTGAAAACATATTGCATAAGCTTTAAGAATTACCAATTGAAAGTTGAATTAAGCTTAGCATATACATTGTGCTTTAAGAGTGTGAATCAATTGTAAATCAAGCACAAATAGATCACATATATGTATGAAAAGATAATACCAATAGAAATTGATATAATTTAAATTTGAAAGCATTCATACATACAATCAAAATATGAGTATATAAAATCATATTGATACCATTTGAAAATATCCAATGATACCAATTGAAGAGTAAGCTTATCATATACTCTACCATATGAAGAATTTGTACTAGTTAATATGAAAATGTTTTAAAACTAGTACGGAATCCTTCAAGCGAGGAATAAAGTAAAAATGTCAATTAATCTCAATATTCCTTTAAATCATGAAGACATGAAAATCATCACACATTTTTTTATTAAAAACAAATTTATATTTCAAGATATATGTATGTTTTGACAACACAATAAGTATACATACATATCCTTAAACACAATTGAGTCCATATAAATATATTTGCATTAAGGGCAAATGACTCAAGAGGTATACATGTATATCTTAAAGTTTGGCAAAATACACATATACATGAAATGAAAGGCACATGATCATAGCACAAATCCAAAATGGGAATACAAGTTTAAAATGTATAGATCATCAAAACTAGGCTATACTAGCATACCTAATGGGCACAAATAAGCAATCAAACCCAATCATATATAGATTTATTTGTGGCCCACAATGTGTACAAGTATAAATCCTAGTGTTGACAAAACTAACATTTAAACTAATATTCAAATCATGAAGCATCAAATTTTGAGAACATAAAAGAATTTATCCAAAAAAATAGGATCATGTGTAAATCTTATAAACTAATTGAAGAATAAATAACTAGTATAAAATAGTTTTGAACAACTAGTTAAAGATCCTTCAAATACATCAAATCATATGTTTTTCATAAAACATAACTAAATACACAAGGTTGACACTCAAGATCTATAAAGCTCATAAAATGTGTACATGAAACATAGTCATGACAATCCTACCAAAAAAAAAATAATGTGAGTGTACAAGCATCATGTAATTAGAAATTTCATGAAAATAATCAATGAAGCTCACATCAAACATGAATAACATTTTATCAAAAACAAATCTTGAAATACAATTTTCATTTAACAATAAAGTTCTAGGCATATGTATGATTTATCCAATTCTAACAATATGCATACATATCCCAAAGAGTTATATTAAATGTATTTGCATGAAAGCAAGAGACTCACGGTATACATGTATATTTATTAGATTTGAATTAATAATACATATACATGAAGTAAAACATAAAAATAGGCAAAACATGTATAAAAGAGAATCATCAAAACTAGTCTATACATATGCATAGTGGAAACAAATGAGCATGAAGTTCAAATATATATGAGTCAATTGTAGTTCACTATTCATATATGTATAAATGCAAGTTTGACACATTCTACATCTAAGCATGTAAATACCACATGAAGCACACAAAAATATGAACATGCTATATGATATATGAAATTAAAAGCATGTTCATAAAAAATAAGAGTTTAGAGATTGTTACCAACTCCAAAGCTCCAAGCTTGGTGGTCTTTCCCACCAAAACCTCCTTGATAGCGGTGCTCCAAATATGTGTCCTTTTAGTTCAAGTGCACCCACCATCAAGGCACCAAATCTCTCACGTCTTGAGAGATCCCTCACCTACATCAAAAACATGGGTGGGGGTTTTGGTACCCATATTTTCTTGCGTCCTTGGGGGTTAGTCTTGTTGTAAGGAACCCAAAAATTTTTATTAGCAAAATTAAAATGATTTACCTATCATAACAAAATTTTGCTAAATGGCCTTTGCGGCCACAATGTGTACATGTGTACACCTTAGTATGCTTATGAGTGTGAGAATGATCATGAAGTGCAACATAAGCATATGCATGATGGGTATGATGTGCATGAACATGTGGAGTTTGTTTCTTTGAAAACATTGACTCCAATCTAGTATGGTTGAATGCACAAGAGTTCAAAGTTGAACTCAAACAATCCATTTTATTTTTCAAAACTTTTATATCATTAGTGGTGGCATGTAAAGCATGATGAGATAAAGAATCATTTTTCTTTTCTTTTTCGAAACAAAATCTTTTTCTTTTTCACAAATTTTTCTTTTTAAAGACTTGTTTTCTTGAAAACAACTTCCTTTTGAGTTTCACCAAAATAATTTTATCTTTCAAAATAGTGTTTCCTTCACAAAGATCATTTAATTTGGACATTAAGGAAGCATTCTCATTTTTTAAATCATCTTTTTCTTTTTCTAAACATGCAATTTTAGTTTTAAAAGAATCGTTCTCTTTTAGCATGCAATCAAAATCCTTTTTAATTTTCTTATTATCTTTTTCTAAGCATGCAATGTTATCTCTAAAAGAATCATGTTCTTTATGCATGCAAGCAATGTTCTTTTCAAATTTTTATTTTTCTTTTTAAGCATGTCATATTTTTCAAGCACAAGTTGACAAAAGGTAGTAAGCTCATCATATGACATGTCTTCATCATTGGATTCGGAGTTTACCTCAAGGGGGTTATCCCCTTGGACCATAAAGCATGCGTTGGAGGTGTTGCTTCCAACGTCCGAATCGCTCCCGGCATAGTATAGATCCTTTTCGCCAAGGGAGTGATGATGTTCCAAGCTACAAAAGCGAATCAATGTTAGATACCCTAGATAAATATTCATCATTTAGGGTAGACTTTAGAGCATTAAGGGCTTTTGCATTAGCCTCAATGTACTTGCTATCATTAACATAAGAATCTATAATTGTAGCAAGATAAACATGAATGCCTAAGGCCTTGAGGTACATAGACATCTTAACCTTCCAAATTTAGATGTTAAGAATGTCAAAGGTGGGTGGTGACATAAAGTCCATGGTGTGTGTACAAATATTGTGATTAGCCTAAAATGAGGATCTTTAACTCTAGGTTGTTAGACCCAAATTAGAGTACCAAGCTCTGATACCAATTATAAGTTCACCTAGAGGGGGGTGAATAGGTGATGGCTAATCTAATGGTCACTTAATGCCAAATAATGCGGAATTAAAAACAATTATGACCTAATTAAACTTCTTACACTAAACACCACGTATAACCAAAGAGTATTGCCGAATTCCCCGTTAAGGGCTCTGGACAAACTCCTCTAGATTCCCTTGAATGGGTTGAGGTGTTGCGTTGGCTCTCTTGGTTAAATACAAGTGTTAGCAAATAACCCAAGCAAGTATATATCAATTATGCACACAAGTATATCATGCAAGTAAAGATGAACACAATAAGTAATGCAAGATATAAATAAGGGAGAGAGAGAGAGAAAAATGCAATCGCAAACACAAAGGGTTGTTTCGAGTTCAAGCACCCTTGCTCTACATCCCCGCCTAGACACACGAAGGATTTCCACTATGCAAGATCCCAATGGATCTCTCCCCGGTGCCGCAACACCTACAAGCCCTCGGACTCCCTAGTCCCGTACACACGCAAGCTCACTAGCTCGCCGAGGCCGCACCTCAAACCACCGAGTTCACACAAGAACTCTAAACCACCGCGAACACACTTGTCCGCCTCCTCAAAGAACAAAAAGGAAATCTCTTGGTGATCTAAAACACTTTGATCACCAATTACAAACTCTCACAACACAATCCTATGGATAGATAAGGCAATGGATAGCTCAAGTGATTTTGAGAAAGCAAGGAAAGAACTACGGTGAAAAACTCAAGGAAATCACTTAAACACTCTTGATAAAATCTTTCCTTTTGATTGGAATATTAGCTCTCAAATATGTGGAGAAAACTCTTTTAATGGAGTGGGAAAAACTGGCTCAAAGCTCTCCTAAAATCTTGGCTCAAAAATGACCAAACCCCCAAATTTATAGGCCAGAAAAATATAGCCGTTGGGGTCTGTCAGGCCTGCCGGTCGACCCGCCGGTCGACCTCCAACGGTCAAAAATCCGACCGTTGGAGCCTACGGTCGACCCGCCGGTCGACCCAAAAAACAGAGAGCACTGCTCTCAGTTCCGGTCGACCCGCCGGTCGACCCGCTCTCAGTTCCGGTCAACCGCCCGGTCGACCTGCCCACTGAACTGCCAGACGTGCACGGCTCTGTGCACGTCGGTCTACCTGGCGGTCGACCTGCCCTTGGTTCCGGTCGACCTCCCGGTCAACCCGTAAGCCAGTTCTGGGTCAGCACATGGGAGAAAATTGTTAGAGATAATCTTGTATTTTCTAAAACTTTACCAAATACAAAAACAAGACATTTTGAACTTATTAAAGCATAGAGTGTATGGATATGATCCACTACACAATCATGATGAAATATCTATGTTTTTGACATTAAGCTCTAAAAATGATTTTGGTTAGAAGCAAGTATAGAAAACACCAAAAAAATCAAAATGATATTTTTCCAAAAGAAAGTCTTTTCTAAACTAAAAATCCTTTTATGAAAAGACAATTAATTCAAGAGTGTGTGTGTGATATATACTTGAGCAATCCACTAACTATTCTATCCTTTACATTTTAACTAAAACAAAAATCTTATACTTAGACACAAGTCTTGATCTTGAAGTCTTCCCTAGAAGTCTTCTCATCTTCTTGACTTGGTCCAAACACGATTCACCGAGCTCAAATCTTGATGTGGTCTTGATGCATAGGCTCGTGAATCAACCGGTGCAAGCTCCAAAACTTGTCTTAAATCCTTTGTTGAAGCTCCACACCTACTAAGATCTTGATCATAAATCTGTCACTAATTAAGCACAAGATCATTAGTAATATAATTACATTAGTTAATCATCATCAAAACTAGAGTGATGGGCCTTTGGGCCAACAGAAGCAAGAGTATAACTCATAATAAACCACCCTATTCATGCACAAGATAAAAGATATTTAATTTAAGCATGCAAGGCATGGTCGCCCATCCGACCGCCCTTGGAGGGGTTGGTAGGGGTTTTCAAAAATAAGAGTTTGAAAATATTTTTATAGTGAAAACACTACCAAATGAATGAAGAATAGATAACTAGTTAAAGTAATTTTTGAAAAACTAGTTAAAGATCCTTCAAAGATAAAACCAAAACATATATATCTCATGATTCATACCAAATACACAAAGATGACACTCGAAATCTATAAAGCTCAAAATTTCTCATGAAAAACAATGTCATGAGTAAACAAATAAAATGTTAGTGCACAATAGTCATGTAAGTAGTATTTTCAAGAAAATAATCAATAAGGCTCAAAACATCAACATGAATATCTTTTTATCAAACAAAAAAAGAACAAACTTCTAGGTATATGTATATTTTATCTAAAACTAATAATATGCATACATATCCCAAACATAGATGAGTCCATAATAGAATTTTGCATGAAAGCAAATGACTCAAGGGTATGCATGTATATTTATTAGATTTGGACAAAAATACATATACATGAAGTAAAACATGCACATAAAAAATAGGCAAAACAAGTATAATGAGGGAATCATCAAAACGCGAGTCTAGTCTTGCTAAAGAGATGCGACTTTTAGAGGGACGCAGTTTTTGTTAAACGCGAGTCTCGCATTTTAGATATGTTGCCACGTGTCCGGCGGAGTTGAAGGGACATCCTTCCTTTGATGCGCGAAATCCACGTCACATTTAAGACGCATGCCACGCGTCGGGCGGGGATTAGGCCTCAAGACATGCGCCGCGTATCCCTGCGGATCACTGTGCCTATAAAAGACAACAGTCTTTGATTGTTATCTAATTTTGCATATTTTACCACATCATTCCCATGCATAATTGCAAATAAAAAGATGATTTTTTATGTTCTTCTCTCTATTTTTACAGGTTCACACTCTAATGGAGAAAAGGCCCAAAATTCCTTTAATTAGCAATAATTAAATGGAATTAATTCCATGCCCAAAAGAGAGCCCAAGATTGAACCCAGGATCTAGAGAATTCTATGCGCCAGCTCAAGATTCTAGAAGGCCACGTGGATAACAACCTCGTAACAAACTTGTAATAAAAATCTGGGATCCAACGGCCGCGAGAATGCCACAAATTGCCGCGGATCCGCCGCAAATCTGGGGCCGTTGGGCCCCAGATTTCTGCCACCTGTCCGTCTTCTGGAGACTTCTCTCTGAGGCTATAAATACAGGACCAGGGCCTTCGCAAAAAGTTTGAGCAGAGAAGAGAGGAGATTAGAGATTAGATGCTTGTATTTTTGTAGGATTTTTCTCTAGGATTTTTTTAGTGCTTTAGATCTTCTTCTTCCTCCCTAGAAATTCTGCAAAAGAGAGTTGTAAAAGAGAGAAAGCTTGTGTAGATCAAGGTGTGACAACTTGTGAAGCAAGGATTCATCCATTCTCTTCTCTCTACTTGAGCATTTTCTAGTATTACTTGCTTTCTTTAATTCTAGCTTTACTTTACTTGCACTTTTATTCATGCTTTGCTTTTCTTTTATTGTAATGGCTAGTAGCTAATTCTTCTCATGTCTAGCTAACCACTAACCTTGCTAACTACTAACTCATGGGTGATTGCTATCTTTAATCTTGCAAGTTGTATGGCCTTCTCTTCTCCGATGGGTTACTTTCATGCTTGGCTATATCTTGTTGTAATTCTCCATATGATTCATGTGTGCCTCATTTACAGCCTTGTCTTTAGAACAAGTGCCTTGATGGAACATGGATGGATCACCAATATGCTATTTGTTGTACAACTTCTTTACTTCAATTAATGAATGTTGTATCTTCTTCCTTAGCATCCCTTGTGTGTCGCTCTTTTGATTCCATTATTGAAAGTCTATCTTGTAGGCCTATGACATCTATGAGGCTACAAGACAAGTCCAAGAATGATCACCCGTCATCCAAGTGGGAAAGTAATTAGACCAACACGCAAGACAAATCTATGCCGATGAATCAACATGAGGCACGCATTCATTATCACGGAGTTTAGTAAGTTTTGGCAAGGTAGTAAGGTTAGCTAGTCATGGTTTTCCATCTTCAAATCTTCTTCAAAGTTTTCTTTCTTTTAGTTTTAATTCCAAAAGCCAATCTTGTTTTGATTTCTTTTCATTTTCCATCATGAACAAAGCCACCCATTCTTTCATTTCTTTTTCCATGTTTTATTCATTCTTTTAAGACAAAGAAGAATCTTCGTTTTCTTTCTTCACAACGAACCGTAACGCTTCCATCGCAAGCTCTCCCTGAGAATCGACTCGGTATAGCCCATGCTATAACGGAGATAGGAAAGGGTATATTAATCATTGTGAATACATTTGTGGAGTGATCAAAGCACTTGAGGTTGAATCTAAACCTTATCTCTTTTTATTGAATATATTTTGTGTGCAAATTATACTCCACAATACAACACCTTTCCCGTCATAAACAAATTTTGGCGCCGTTGCCGGGGAGAGCAACGGTTTTTTGTTTAAAGTGAAGAACTAAACGAATCTTCTTCTCTGTTGCAGGTTACAGGTTGAAGAAACAGGAAACTTTGCATTGCAGTGACATATAAGTGGACCTGGGCCTCTGCTCTAGAAAGCAGAGACCAGGATCCCTCAGCTTTGCCGCAGAATCTCGGCCCTGGCCGCAGATTTACGGCAATCCTGAGTTGACTACTGACCAAATTTCTGCAGGGCTTCTGGTTCTGCAAAATACATCTGCTGCAGTACTTAATTTCCTGTATGCTTTACCCTATTCCTGCTAATAATCAACAGTAAAAAATTTGTTGCAAAGTTAAAAAAATTGTTTAGACATTTGCATTCTAGGCACGTGTCTTTTCAATTCCTTTACTTTTACTGTTGAAGAGTGCTGGAGGCAAGGTACGTGCGCATTGCATATTGACTAGGACTCACTCTTTGTTTGATTTAATTACGCTTTGAGTGAACCTTGTTTGTTTATATCGTACACTTGCACAAAAATCAATTTTAAGGGCACTAACCCATAAATAAGATAAGGTGGGGAATTTCATTACCCTTTCCTTAGCCCAAAAACTACCATCCCAACACTCACTAACCCAAGCCTAATTTAATAAAAAAATAGACGTTGGCCCTAGGGACATCTCGGACTCATTTAGGAGATTATCCTAAGGGGGAAAAGTATTGGAAATTGACTCTTGCAAAATCAGTGTCTAGGAAAGGGATAGAGGGCCGAAAGCCCGAAGGTTGGTGGTTATTTAATTAAGGAACGTCTCTGACGGAAAACCTCCCAACAACCTTGACCTTTCCTGGCTGATTAGCTTGTGGTCAAAGTCTACACTAAACCTCCCGTGGACGGTCTAATCAGTTAGGAGTCGTCTAGGTCTTAAGTCTACCCTAACTTAGGTTAGAATTTTTTTCTTTCTTGATTTTTATTTGTTTGTTTCTTTTTGTTTGTATTTCATTGTGTGATATGGCATTCAACAATCACAATTCTTTCCATCCTAATAATAATCCATATTTCACACAGACTCCATTCTATTCGGATAATTCCAACCCGGCGTTTTACAATATGCACCAACCACATACGTCAGGTTGGCCTTATCCGAATCAATATGACCCATACCCCCCATCTAATAACTATAATTTCCATAATGATTTCAACTCTTCACCGAGTCATTGGGGATTCACGTACCCCGAGTCAAATTTTCAAACTCCTTGTCCTCCTTCTTCACCCAATCCACAATATTTTCAAGACACATACTCAATTCCACCAATCCAAAATAGAACACCATCAATTTTGGAAATGAGTATGTGTGAGTCCAAACACAAATCACAAAATCTGATGGACTCACAATTTCACTATCACTTCCAAGACAACACTTCATCTTTTCATCCAGACAATGAATTCATCAATTATGGAAAGATGCTTGAAGACATGACTCATGCTCAAAATGCTAGAAATCGTGACATAGATATGATGGTTGAATCTTTACGTTCTCACCGTTTGACCAGATCTGGTGTCACTAGCCACTCTGTTAAAACCAAAGAGTCATGTAGTTTTGAAAATCATAATTCAATTTCAGCACAACCACCTGAACTTGTCCAAACTTCAAAACCCATTGACATTTTGGCAAGTTTTCCTTTTCCTGAAATTGAACTTGAACATGAATATGATCCTGAATTTTCACTTGATGATTCAATTCTACTTCCTGATCCAATAATGACTCCCGTATCTTTATCTGATTTCACTCCATTTCCAAAGTCAGTATTGGATCCAGTGCCTATCCATTGTGAATTGAATCACCAAAATTTTATGATGATCATATTGAACTTGACCAATTTCATACTTTTGAAAGTCCCATTGATAAATTGGTAAGTTCACATTTTTGTGGAATTGAACTACATGAGGAATGTGATCTTGAACCCCAACTTAGTGATTCAATTCTTTTTCCTGATTCAATAATGACTCCGGTAACTTTACCTGACTTCAATCTTTTCCCGGAGTCGACATTGGATCCTGTCCCAATTCATAATGAAGTTGAATCACCCATCTTTGAGGATCATATTGAACTTGACCAATTATACACTTCTGAAGATACTATTGACAAATTGGCAAGGTTTTCATTTTTTGATATTGAACTCAATGAGATATGTGACCTAGATTCTCACAATCTCTTTACTTCTGAAACTAATTGTACAATTCTGACGGAAACATTGACCTTAGTTTTGAAGAATTGTATGGCGATGAGCTTGAATTCCTTAATATAGGAAGTAAAGAGATATCACCCATATTAGGTCACATTCCATTGTTGGACAATACATGTGGACTGGAGTTTCAATTTCTTGACTTGGACCTAATTCCTGAACTCATTTCGACTCCTGAACCTTTACTCGACTTAAGTCACCTTCCTGAGTCGGTATTAGTTCCTGTCCTCCCTGAGTCCAAGTCAACCGTTCTATCATTTCATACACCATTCTGGGACAAGGTGGTTGACAAATTTGACTCCGAAATTAGTTATGAAAAATGGAAATTAGATGGGGTTAAATACTTAATAAAAATCCTTCATGGATTTATATTTTTAGTGGGTTGTATTCATGAAATTTCTGGTGGGTTCCTCCGAACCCAAAGCAAAGATGATTGGGCCGCCTTCCGTGGACCAATCAGACCACCACCGGAACCACCACCTTAAGGTAATTTTTTCCTTCCCTCTCTATTTTGTTTCATGCATACATATATCATGATGCATTGAGGACAATGCATGAGATAAGTTTGGGGGAGGTTTACTAACATAGAGTTTTTAGATTTTCTTTCTTTACACTTTCTTTCTTTTACACTTCTTTTATGATCTTCCCTTTTGTATAGGAATTTTCTCTTTATTTAAAAACTTTTTGAAATAAGAGACAAAGTTTTGATCTATTTTTAATAAAATTAAGATGTATCTTAGAAATTAAGAAAACCTTAATTATGACATCTTAAACCTAGTTGAAATAATAGATCTTGTTTAAAATTATAGGCTAAGTAAGTAAAATTGGGGAGATATTTTTATCTTGAATTTTTTGCCTTTGATAGTATGCACTTCACACTTACACATTTTTGGGATGGAAACAAAGACCTAAAATGCCATAAATATATATATATATATATATATATATATAATAAAAAGAAATATATATATATAAATAAAACATCACTTATTAAGCTGGATAATTGTGCCTCAAGAAGCATGATTATTCACGCCTAACGGTGGTAAAGGAAATAAATAATCCCCTTTAGTTTCGTGGCCTTTTTCACTCGAGTCCTTAAACCCGAGGGATGTTTTCTCATATGGTGCCCTAAGACCTTCTGGTTTGGGAGTCATCGGTTATAGGCTCGTTACATGGGTGAACTAGAAAGCCTAAACTAAGGGAAGAAAAAAGAGAAAAAGAAAAGTATGTATAAATAAATGGCTTGATGGTTAGAGTTGAAATCCCAGAAATCTTCACAATCACAATGTGCATACTATCTAGGTTTTATGAAGGATAAAATATTCAATCCAATTTTGAATTCTTACCTTAATTGAAGACAAGATCTTGCATAGAGACTAAGTTTAAGGAAGAATGATTATAGGTGGACTTATGACCTAAGATCACTTATATTTTTGCAAAAGTAGTTCGAAAACATGTCTCTCTTTCAAAATGTATTTTCAAAACACTAACATTTGTTTTCTTTCTTTATGGATTTTGTGGGTGCAATCCGCTGAAAACCCTCAGGAGACAACACTCCTCCTCTAGGGTAACCTAGAGGTTTAACGGCTTGTTGCACGTGCTCAGTACAATCGCGTCACTTGCGAAAGTGGTGTAATAAATTGGTAGTATAGTTTTTCTTTTCTTTGTTTTGCTCGGACGAGCAAAAGAATAAGTGTGGGGGTGTGATTATTATCTAATTTTGCATATTTTACCACATCATTCCCATGCATAATTGCAAATAAAAAGATGATTTTTTATGTTCTTCTCTCTATTTTTACAGGTCCACACTCTAATGGAGAAAAGGCCCAAAATTCCTTTAATTAGCAATAATTAAATGGAATTAATTCCAAGCCCAAAAGAGAGCCCAAGATTGAACCCAGGATCTAGAGAATTCTACGCGCCAGCTCAAGATTCTAGAAGGCCACGTGGATAACAACCTCGTAACAAACTTGTAACAAAAATCTGGGATCCAACGGCCGCGAGATTGCCGCAAATTGCCGCGGATCCGCCGCAAATCTGGGGCCGTTGAGCCCCAGATTTCTGCCACCTGTCCGTCTTCTGGAGACTTCTCTCTGAGGCTATAAATACAGGACCAGGGCCTTCGCAAAAAGTTTGAGCAGAGAAGAGAGGAGATTAGAGATTAGATGCTTGTATTTTTGTAGGATTTTTCTCTAGGATTTTTTTAGTGCTTTAGATCTTCTTCTTCCTCCCTAGAAATTCTGCAAAAGAGAGTTGTAAGAGAGAGAAAGCTTGTGTAGATCAAGGTGTGATAACTTGTGAAGCAAGGATTCATCCATTCTCACTCTACTTGAGCATTTTCTAGTATTACTTGCTTTCTTTAATTCTAGCTTTACTTTACTTGCACTTTTATTCATGCTTTGCTTTTCTTTTATTGTAATGGCTAGTAGCTAATTCTTCTCATGTCTAGCTAACCACTAACCTTGCTAACTACTAACTCATGGGTGATTGCTATCTTTAATCTTGCAAGTTGTATGGCCTTCTCTTCTCCGATGGGTTACTTTCATGCTTGGCTATATCTTGTTGTAATTCTCCATATGATTCATGTGTGCCTCATTTAGAGCCTTGTCTTTAGAACAAGTGCCTTGATGGAACATGGAGATGGATCACCAATATGCTATTTGTTGTACAACTTCTTTACTTCAATTAATGAATGTTGTATCTTCTTCCTTAGCATCCCTTGTGTGTCGCTCTTTTGATTCCATTATTGAAAGTCTATCTTGTAGGCCTATGACATCTATGAGGCTACAAGACAAGTCCAAGAATGATCACCCGTCATCCAAGTGGAAAGTAATTAGACCAACACGCAAGACAAATCTATGCCGATGAATCAACATGAGGCACGCATTCATTATCACGGAGTTTAGTAAGTTTTGGCAAGGTAGTAAGGTTAGCTAGTCATGGTTTTCCATCTTCAAATCTTCTTCAAAGTTTTCTTTCTTTTAGTTTTAATTCCAAAAGCCAATCTTGTTTTGATTTCTTTTCATTTTCCATCATGAACAAATCCACCCATTCTTTCATTTCTTTTTCCATGTTTTATTCATTCTTTTAAGACAAAGAAGAATCTTCGTTTTCTTTCTTCACAACGAACCGTAACGCTTCCATCGCAAGCTCTCCCTGAGAATCGACTCGGTATAGCCCATGCTATAACGGAGATAGGAAAGGGTATATTAATCATTGTGAATACATTTGTGGAGTGATCAAAGCACTTGAGGTTGAATCTAAACCTTATCTCTTTTTATTGAATATATTTTGTGTGCAAATTATACTCCACAATACAACACCTTTCCCGTCATAAACAGTCTTTCAAGATCATCATTAGACTCTTCTTCTTCTTCGCTGAGCTTTTTATTGAGGGATAAGTAAAGCTTAAAGTTTTTTCTATTTTCATTGTCTTCAACACCATTTTCACGATTGCGATGGCACCAAAAGCCAAGCATGTTGCTTCATCCTCGAGTGCTACTGCTTCTGAGACACAAATGGACGGTGCTTCCACGCAGGAAGCCCCCATTTCAAGTAGTAAAACCATCTGATCTAGTTTCCGCCATTGAAGAGACTTAAAGAGTTCTTTTAACTCTTAAGTCTTTTCTGAATGTGAGCTGCCAACGCGAGGCTCATGTCCGTGTTTTATTTTCAGACGCAGCTTTTGAATTGGTAGGGAAGACGCGGGTTTGACGACCTCCACGTCTTTGCTTCATCAACTTGAGTTCGTATTTATTTATTGAACGCGGGCCTCGTTGAGCCCTGCGTGTTGAGCTCAGTACTTAGAATTTTTCTAAGTATGGGAGGTTCAGACGCAGACGTCCTATGATTCTCGCGTCTTTAAGATCAGGCGCAAGTTTCAGTGATTCTCGCGTCTGAGTTCGACACTTAGAAAAATTTCTAAGTTATGAATTTTTAAATGCGGCTTCCATACAGGCCTCGTATTTTTGAGACTAAACGCAGATTTTGTTGATTTCCACGTCTGGATTCATTCCTGCGTTTGAAATTCAAACATCTAGCCATTTTCTTTCAGATTCTGACTAAGTGTTGTCTTCTTTGCAGTGCGATACTCTTCCAACCCCTTATCCAAGAAGTACCAGTTTGGGCACGTAGGTGGCGCTGATCGTAACCTGACCTTCGTGCTTCAGAAGACTGCTCATGTGACTACTGGTAAGTCAAAGGAGCGGATCTCCAAGGCCAATATGGTGACCCTTCGGGAGATTATCTCCCATGTGTTGACACTTTAAAAAAGACAAGATCCTGACTGGCCTGAACAATGTCTAAACTTGTTGACATTTACAAAGACAAGTGACAGACAAGCTGACGACCAGTTCTGTACTTGTTGACATTTACAAAAGACAAGTGACAGACAAGCTGACGACCAGTTCTGTACTTGTTGACATTTACAAAAGACAAGTGACAGATAAGCTGACAACCAGTTTTCACCCATCTCCGAGGGATAAAGAAGCAAATTGGACTCTACTGATCCAGTGAAGCAGACAGTAAGCTCCGGATTGTCTTTAAACAGACCTCAGTAGGTCTAAGATGCTAGCACTTAGCATCACATGAGCCCAAAGGAATAGCCTCGCCTGAGAGGCTAAGATCACCTAACTTCGCCTTGAAGCCATTCACAGCTTCGTCAGGAAGCTAACTTAAAGCTTCGCCTGAAGTGCTCAGTTAACTCCGCAGAGAGTTAGCTTCGCTCGAAGCCACACGCAACCGCGCAGAAGGATGTTCGGTAGTTTCGCCACAAACGTTATCTAGATCCGCTGAAGAACTTTCTTCTAACTTCGCCAGATGCTCTTTCTAGCTCCGCTGCGAGCTCAATGCGGCAGCTCCGCTGCGGGTCCATCATGGTCAACCTTTGACCAACTAAATCTCCAGATGAGATTAAATCTATTTAGGATCGAGATCAAATCCAATGAAGATCAAATCTGAGATCAAATTTGGCAGTTGATTGCCATAATCTCTTGACTCTCCTAAAACGAGTAAGAGGATCAAGGAGATCTTCCAATTATATGGAAAGGACCAAAACAAATTAGGAGACCGATCTACCTGCTACTTCTAGCTTCGCAGAAGCTGATTCTAGCCTCGCAGCAAGGCTACTTTCCAGATTTGAACAGATTTGATTCAATCTGTTTTCATATTTTCAAGGGACAATTATACCCCTGCTCTCCCTATAAATAGCCCACCAGGGACACATGGAGAAAACACGCAAGAGAGACCCCTGCACGAGAGGACCTCCACACGACGCGACAGGACGCGTACAGAGAGAGAAAGGCTAAACAGAGATTTATTCTCTTGCTTCCAAAAATTCAGAGAATTCAGAGAATCACTTCTCTAATCAGGGTGCTGATACCCTAATACCTTCTTCTCAAGGAATCTCCGGAACCAGGCGAGAAGGAATTCCTAAGTGAAGGCGGTTTTAAGAAGTAACAAGAGGGTTCTACCAACCTTCTGTTCTCTGATTCCCCGAACCAGAAGAGACGGGAATCTCATCAATCGCATCGTCAAAGGGACAAAGTGGTCGCGAGCTGACCAGACTCCTATCGGCACACTTCTCCAGAATCTCAGAGGAGATCTACTTGTAATCTTTTGTGTTACTTGTAATTTAGCTCCTCGACACTTTTTTTGTAAGTTTTCCCCTTTGCAAAATTAATGGAAAACAAGATGGCGACTCCGCTGGGGATTGATTTCTCCACTGTTGAGAATCAAGTGTCGCAATGCGACGAACAGACCTTTAGGTCTCTCTCTGAATTCAAGGAAGCCAATGTGGCCAGAGCCCCTCTGGCTAAATCTTCAAGGCAAGTCTCTGCGAAGACAGATAAGGCTCCCTGCGAGCCTACTGTGGTCCTCTGGCGCAACAAGGAAGCAGGCCCGCAGTGCAAGCCTATCACTTTCGAGAACCTGGTCGTTCACTTCGACCAAGAAAATTTTGAAGAAGTCCTCTCTGGGGGTGGTCTAATGCTTCATGCACGGAAGCATAGAAAGGTCTCCATAGCCAAGGCCTCAGAACAGAAACCAGGATTAGAATTCTGTCGACACCCCTCAGCCTCGCGTGTGGCTGGTCAGGTTCCCTGCGACCCTATGTCTCCCTTGTCAAAGCAGATGTGGAGGACAAAGCAGAAGGCTCTGAATAAAGCCTCAGGCGTAGCTACGCCACAAGTGCGTCTCTCTTGCGAAGAAAAAGGCAAGATGCCTGCCTGCTCCAACAAGGCTGCTAGCCGAGAAGTCACAACGGCGACCGTATCTTCGCCCAATTCAAGAGCAGCAACTCCTCGCGCCAGCCTCGTTCTCACGAGCGAATCTACTGTACCTCAGGGTACGCATGAAGTTCAAAGCCGCGAACTGGAACCAAAGCACCACAGCGTGCTTCATTCCCCAGTTCTTCAAGTACTAAGCTCGCTCTTCGCAGCGGAGCTAAGGGATTGTCCCTAAGTGCTGATAGCGTAGCTTATGCGGCTTCAGCGCCCAAGGGCTTTTCCAAAGCTTTTAGCCGCGAAGTTAGAGCCAAAGCACTATCTAAGGCTAATCGCCTTCGCAGCAGCATAGCGGATAAAGCACCACAGCGTGCTCCGCTCCCCAGTCCATCAGACGCTAAGCTCGCGCTTTGTAGCGGAGCTAAGAGATTATCCCTAAGTGTTGACAACGTTGCTTATGCAGCTTCAGCACCCAAGGGCATTCCCAGGGTTCTTAGCCGCGAAGCTAGAGCTGAAACACTATTTAGTGCTAATCCCCTCCGCGGTGATAAAAGGATCAGGACATCGTCCTATGCGCAATCCAACAGAGTCCCTGCGCTCAATCGTTTAGGCCCAGCTGGGTCCGACTTACGGGAATCCTTGACAAGCAAACGGAAGTCAGAATCTTTCCAAACTCCTTCCTCCTGTTGTCAACAAGTGGGATGTCAGTTGGTGATAGTCCACTCAGTCCATTGTCGGCTAGCGCCAATCCCCACCACTCCTCCAGGCCGACGATTAGTTTTTGATTGACTGTCGGTGCAGGCCCCGGTGAAAAGGAGCATATCGCGAGATTTACCCTCTGCATCAGTTAACATGACCGGAAGAGGACGAGAGCTGCGTAGGGGCAGACAAGCATCCCACGACACTCCCTATAGCTCCCCAGATCCAGATTACAGCCCCGGCTTGGGCGAAGTCCTGGTACACGAAGAAGGTGTCCTCCGAAATACCAGATCTAGGATTACAATACCCTACAGTTATGAGCAGCCATCTTCCTCAATGAAAGAGAGGATCAGTCCAGTGGTCTGATGAAGAAGATGAAGATAGTGGGTATGTCTCTTCGACGATCGTCAGCTCAGTGCGAACAGACAGAGCATCAGTAAATATGGCTGACAATGGTAACGAAGACCTTCGTCGACGTTTGGAAGTTCAGGAGCAAACTTCCAAAACCCAACAAGAAGCTCTGGACAACATTCAACAGATGCTCACTCAACTCCTCAATAACTGGAATAACAATGATACTGGGAGCAATCACGACGAGGAAGAACATCTTAGCAATGAACAGCCAAAGACGGAGAAGTCCAAGGAGGGTTCTTCTTTTGACGCTGAAGTCCTTAAGGGCATCCAAGCTCAATTGCATCCCTAGCTCAGAGGGATGAATTAAAGAAAGTAGGGGCAGTCCGTCCTTACCCGTTAGAGTGGGATTCAGTACCATACCCACCAAAGTTCAAACCACCAACGTTACATACGTACAATGGTAAGAGCTCGCCAAACTAGCACATCTACTATTTCCGGTCTCAGACCGGTAATGTTATAGACAATGATGCTAGGCAGTTCATCGGCACCTTAAAGGGGGTAGCATTTGATTGGTTCCGAAGTCTCCCTCCGGTTCTATCAATTCCTGGATCGATCTAGAAACCCGATTCCTTTCTCGTTTCTATGAAGGTAACCATGGACAAGCTCCTCTCCACCGTGCAGAAGAAGGGCGAATATGTCCGTGACTACATTGAGCGATTTAAAAATTTATCTTTGATGTGCCCAGCAGGGATGTCATTACCCATGCTCTTACAGACATGCAGGCACAACTTCTTGGACTAAGTAGAGGCTCGCATGGGGGCTGTTAAAGCCCATACATGGAAAGAGCTGGTCGAACAAGCTGAGATAGCCGAAAAGTCGGCTAAAAGTTCGAACCATCCACCCCTAAAGGCAAATGGGGTATGAATAATAAAGGACGTAGCGACATGCCGCAGTCTTCTCAAGCCAAAGGGAAGGAGACTATGTCTGTAGAATTGTCAGGAGACGTGCAGTCAAAGGCCAAGAAGACCGGCTTCAATAATTAGGAGTCTAAGTTTTCTCCGAAATAGTACTCCTTCAAGGACGATCAGGTGGTCACAATATTCCATTTACTCCACAAAGGGAATAAAATGAAGCTACCGGAGGCTTGACGTCCCAATAAAATAGGACGCACGAATGATCCCAAATACTGTCTCTTCCACAGGATGATTCACCATCCTACCGACAAGTGCTTTGTCCTCAAGGACAGAATTCAAGCCTTGATCGACGCCGGGGTCCTGACACTAAAGTCAGAGCAGAAGAAAGTCACTGCCAAAATGGTGACCCTCGAGTTCGGCAAAACCCCAAAGGTCACAGTTCCTAACGGGACTTATCCAGTCCCTGCGCCACAGCTGGAAGTCAAACATCCTGCAGTTAAAACTCAAGATAATAGGGGTCTTGTTCCCTTAACACTGGAGACAGGGGAAATCATGTGGATATACCCAGACCTTGTCCAAGACGAACAATAGGATTCAAAGAAGTCCAAGTCGAAGGGCAAATCTTGCAATGTCATCTCCATCCTGCCAGATGATGACAATTTCACATCAGCTTCTCTCAGTGATTCTGAAGGAGAAAAGCACGCTTGCGCGACGCAGGCTGACTGATTGAGCTCGAACCTGCATACAAATACAGTATTTCAGAACTTTTAAGATTAAAGAGTGCAAGTGCTCAATTCTACCGCATTAGCAAGTGGCTATGCGGGTCGTGATCCACAAGGAGGGACTAGCGATAGAAGCATTTTAGTAAGTTTTCTTTTAAGATACAAAGTATGGTTAAAGTTCTTCTTTAGTTCTTTAAAAGAAAAAGAGAAAATTAGGTTAAAGTGAAGTTAGAAAGAAAGTGGTAGATTTAGAAGGTGGGAAAATGGAAAATGATTATTTACAAAGAAATTGAAAAGGGTGATAAGAATGGTTGGAGATTGTGATATTGAAACTAAAGAATAAAAGAAAGAAAGACAACCTAAAAATTACTTACCTCTTCAGTGCTCATATACCTTGGATCCGTTGCGACGACTTACCTTGTCTTTGAAGGCAATCAAGCATGGCGTATAGGATCTTCCCCATTCTCGATCTACACTACGAATAAAAGGGCAAACTATACTAGCAAGAGAAGGGTTGTTCATCACCATAGGCCATCAAGGGCACTTGCAACGGCTAAGCAATCTCGAGGCTATTGGATTCTCTTGGATTGCAACACATCAGAGGAGAGTAAAAGAAAACAAGAGTAAAGAAAGAAAAAGAAACTTTGATTTGATTCAAATAACAATGAAAGAAAAGACTTACTTACACCGGTGTCACTCTCAGTACAAACTTGATCTCCTTCCTCCATGAAACTTGTCTCTCCTCTCAGTTACATAAAGAAAAGTAAAAATTACATTAAAAAAAAACTAAAAACCTAAGTTACAAGCTACAAATTATCCTAAGTTCTATTCTCTGCTTGGTTGTTCCCCTTGCCTTTGAGATTGTAGGTATTTATAGAAAAAATGTAGAGGCTAGAGGAGTATGAAGATAGGAAAAGTTGGCTATTTTTGAATTAGAATCCTCCCCTTATCTCCAAACTTGATTTGATATAGATATTCAGTTCTGATCTGCAGTTTATTGGCGTGTTGATTGCTGAATATCACTTATCAAATAACAGAATTAGAAATAGTGATCAACATAAGAGTTGTACCCTGTAAGTCTACTTTCTGGATCATCTTGAATCATCAGATTTGAGATTCTATAGCGAAAGTTATGATCCAAATACTAAAATGTATCCAGTCAGAATCTGAGTCAAACTTACTTCATCTCATTCGTTGATCTTCTCTTATCCATTTATCTCTCTGTATTTGATATTATCCTCAGTTGATCTTTAGCTAACCAAAATGGATTTATAAAAATCTGAATTTTATCGGTTTCCATTTGGTGTTATCTTTTTTATTTGCTCTGATCTTCAGCTGAACATTTGCCCTAATCCTTGATTTGTTCTAACTAGATCTGGGATCATCCTCAGCTAACCAAATAGATCCAGTTAAATCTGATTTTAACTGGTATTTATTTGGTTTAATTCTCTTTCTCTTCATTATCTTCTGCAAAATAAATATTTAAGACAAGGAAATTAGCAGATTTATTACATGATAAATGTAGGAGTGTAATGAAAAGAATGCAAAATATGTGTACGATCACAGCCCCACACCTATCTTTTGCTCGTCCTCGAGCAAAACAACTAAACTATACTAAGGATTATTAGACCACTTTCGCAGGTCACTCGATTGCACTGAGCATGTGCAACAAGCCGTTAAACCTCTAAGTTTTCCCTAGAGGACGAGTTTTGTCTCGTGAGGGTTTTCAGTGGATTACACCCACAAAATCCATAAAGAAAGAGAAATAAAGAGTTAGTATTTTCGAAAGGCATTTTGAAAGAGAAAAATATTTGAAATATAATTGTAAGATTTAAGTAATCTATAAGTTATAGGAAAACTGAATTTTTCATTCCTAAACTTAGTCTCTATTCAAAAATTTGTTATCAATCAAAGTAAGGAGTCAAATTGTACTTCTTATCTAGTCTATTACTTTACCCTAAGTCATATGCACCTTGTGACCGTGAAAATTTTGACTAAGGGTTCTTTAACTCTAACTCTTATGCCTTATTTATTTATATATATATATATATTTTGTGGTATTATTCCTTAGTTCTATTAGGCTTTCTAATCTGTCCATGTAACGAGCCTTTAATCGATGACTCCCAAACCAAACGGTCTTAGGGCACCGGGTGAGAAAACACCCCAAGGACTTAAGGACTCGAGCAAACAAGGCCACAAAACTAAGGATTTTATTATATGAACCACTTTTAGGCGTAAATACTTATGCTTTATTAGGCACAAATATCCAGCTTAATCAGAGGATTTTATATATATATATATTTTCTCAAACTTATCTAATCATCTTTCACATAAAAACCAAGGCTTACTTAGGCCAAAGCACCTAGCTAATCAATAATTAGATTTGTCCATCTTTCATAGATATATTTTTTCTCTTTTTTTTCATAAGACATAAGAATCTTTGTTTTTGAACCCTAAATGTGTAAGTGTATAAGGTGTGCATATTTCTTCAAGGTAAAGATCAAGACTAAATTACTTTCACAAACTTTCTTCCTATCCTTAGAAATCAAACAAATAATCTTATTTTGACCAAGCATAAGAATCCTAATTATGATTCTCCTATTCCTTAAAATTGACTTAATTTCTTACAAAAAATATGTCAAAATATTGTTCCTATTTTCAAAAAGTTTTTAAAAGTAAAGAAAGTGTTTTATTTTTATTTTATTTTTTTATAAAATGAAAAAAACCTAAGTTATGTTAGACCTTCCCCCACACCTATCTCATGCATTGTCCTCAATGTATGAATTAATGCATAGATGCATGAAAAAGAAGAAAGGGAAGGAAAATGTTACCTTAAGGTGGTGGTTCAGGTGGTGGTCTGATTGGTCATGAAATGCGGCTCAATCGACTTTTCGTGGAGTTCGGAGGAACCCACCAGAAATCTCTCTTATATAACCCACTAAAATGATGTATATATGAACGGTTTTTATTAAAAGTTTAACCCCATCTAATTTCAAATTCCATAATTAATTTCGGAGTCAATTTTGTCAACCGCCTTGTCCCAAAATGGAGTGTGAAAAGATAGAATGATTGACTTAGACTTAGGAAGTACGGGAACTAATACCGACTCAGAAAAGTAACTTAAGTCAAGTAAAGGTTCAGGAGTCGAGATTGGTTCAGGAAGTGGGTCCAAATCAAGAAGTTGAAACTCAAGTCCACATTCATTTTCCCACAATAGAATGTGACTTAATATTGGTGATTCAAGTTCAAGAATGACAGGTATGGGAATCAAAACAGACTCTAAAATATTACTCAAGTCAGGTAACAAAACAGTAGTCAATATTGATTCGGGAATTTGAACTGAATCACAAAATTGAGAATCTAGGTCACATTTCTCATTGAGTTCAATTTCATAAAAATGAGAACTTGCCAATTTGTCAATGGGACTTTCAAATTATGAAATTGGTCAAGTTCAATATGATGATCATCAAAGATGGGCGATTCAATTTCATTATGAATTGGCACAGGATCCAATGTTGACTCGGAAAAAAGATTGAAATCAGGTGAAGACACCGGAGTCATTATTGAATCAGGAAGTAGAATTGAATCACTAAGTTGAGGTTCAGGATCATAATCATTCTCAAATTCTATTTCAGGAAAGGAATAACTTGCCAAACTGTCAATATCATTTTCAAATTTGGAGTTTGGGTAAGTTCAAATGATTATGCTGAAATGGAACCTTGTTTTTCAAAATAACATGACTCTTCAGCTCTAACGGAATGGTTAACGACATCAGAAGAGTTTGGACCATCATATCTATGTCATAATTACGAGCGTTTTGAGCCTGAGTCATGGCTTCAAGCATCTTTTCATAGTTGATAGGTTCATCGTTTTTTTTGCGATTGGTCTTGAAAAGATGAAGTGTTATTTTGGAATTGGTGGTAAAATTGTGAGTCCATCAGATTTTGTGATTGTTGTTTGGACTCACGCATACTCATTTTCAAATTGATGGTTTTCTATTTTGGACTGGTGGAACTGAGTATGAATCTTGAAAATATTGTGGACAGGGTGGATAAGGAGGACAAGTTGGTTGAAAATTGGACTCGGGGAGGTGAATCCCATTGACTCTGTGAAGAGTTGAAATTATTCTGAAAATTATGGTTATAAGATTGGAGGCATGGGTTATATTGATTCGGATAAGACCAATCTGGCACACTAGGTTGGTTAAAGTTATGATATGCCGGGTTGGTAATATCCAAAAAAGAGGTTGGTGTATAATATGGATTACCATTAAAATTGGAAAAATTGTTGTTATAAGCCATATCACACAATAAAACACAAACAAAGAAAAAAATAAACAAATAAGCAAACAAAAAAGAAAAAATTCTAACCTAAGTTAGGGTAGACCTTTGACCTAGACGACTCCTAACTGGTTAGACTGTCCATAGGAGGTATAATGCAGACTTTGACCACAAGCTAATCAGCCAGATCAGGGCAAGATTGGTGGAGGTATCCGCGCAAAAGCGACGGGCCTAATTAAGCCAAACCACCAGCCTTCGGGGTTTCGCCCCTCAATCTTCTTCCTAGACACCGATTTGGCAAGAGTTAATTTCGAACAACTTCCTCCTTCAGCAATCTCCTAATGAGTCTGAGTTAACCTAAGGCCAGCGTCTAGTCAATTTTTATTTTTAAGGTTAGGGTTATGAGTGCAACAGAGATGATTTGTGGGCCAAGGAAGGGTGATGAAATCCCCACCTTATCTTGTTTATGGGTTTTGCCCTTAAATTAATTTAGTGCACCTGTAAAGAAATAGACAAGTAGTCACTCAAAAGCAGTAAATCAGCCAAGGGTGCTTCTAGTCTATAATATGTAATGCGAACGTACCTTGTCTCCAGCACCCTTCAACAGAAATTAAAAAAATTAAATAGACACGTGCCTATGATGCAAGAGTCTAATTTTTTTTATTTATCATCCAATAAGTTACTGTTAATTAGTTAGCAGTATGCAGGGTCATTACAGAGAAAAATTATCAACGCAGTAAATAGAACTTGAAATTTGCAGCAACCTGCAAAATTTCAGTTAGTAGTTCACTACTACTGCCGCGGAAACACGGCAAGGGCCACGTTTGCGAGGCTAGATAGTAGGCTCTGCTGCTCTACCTTCTAGGGCAGAGGCATAGAGTTGCTATATGTCCTTAGCTGCAGCTAATTTTCCTGTTATCAGATCCTGCAAACAGAAAAAAATAAAGAAATAATTAGTTTTTTTAGAGAATATTGTACCGTTCCCTCCCCGACAACGGCGCCAAAATTTTATTGAGCTCGAACCTGCACACAAATACAGTATTTCAGAACTTTTAAGATTAAAGAGTACAAGTGCTCAATTTTACCGCAATAGCAAGTGACTATGCAGGTCGTGATCCACAAGGAGGGACTAGCGATAGAAGCTTTTTTAGTAAGTTTTCTTTTAAGATACAAAGTATGGTTAAAGTTCTTCTTTAGTTCTTTAAAAGAAAAAGAGAAAAATTAGGTTAAAGTGAAGTTAGAAAGAAAGTGGTAGATTTAGAAGGTGGGAAAATGGAAAATGATTATTTATAAAGAAATTGAAAAGGGTGATAAGAATGGTTGGAGATTGTAATATTGAAACTAAAGAATAAAAGAAAAGAAAGACAACCTAAAAATTACTTACCTCTTCAGTGCTCATATACCTTGGATCCGTTGCGACGACTTACCTTGTCTTTGAAGGCAATCAAGCATGGCGTATAGGATCTTCCCCATTCTCGATCTACACTACGAATAAAAGGGCAAACTATACTAGCAAGAGAAGGGTTGTTCATCACCATAGGCCATCAAGGGCACTTGCAACGGCTAAGCAGTCTCGAGGCTACCGGATTCTCTTGGATTGCAACACATCAGAGGAGAGTAAAAGGAAACAAGAGTAAAGAAAGAAAAAGAAACTTTGATTTGATTCAAATAACAATGAAAGAAAAGACTTACTTACACCGTGTCACTCTCAGTACAAGCTTGATCTCCTTCCTCCATGAAACTTGTCTCTCCTCTCAGTTATATAAAGAAAAGTAAAAATTACATTAAAAAAAAACTAAAAACCTAAGTTACAAACTACAAATTATCCTAAGTTCTATTCTCAGCTTGGTCGTTCCCCTTGCCTTTGAGATTGCAGGTATTTATAGAAAAAATGTAGAGGCTAGAGGAGTATGAAGATAGGAAAAGTTGGCTATTTTTGAATTAGAATTCTCCCCTTATCTCCAAACTTGATTTGATATGGATATTCAGTTCTGATCTGCAGTTTGTTGGCGTGTTGATTGCTGAATATCACTTATCAAATAACAAATTAGAAATAGTGATCAACATAAGAGTTGTAACCCCGTAAGTCTACTTTCTGGATCATCTTGAATCATAAATTTGAGATTCTATAGCGAAAGTTATGATCCAAATACTAAAATGTATCCAGTCAGAATCTGAGTCAAACTTGCTTCATCTCATCTGTTGATCTTCTCTCTATCCATTTATCTCTCTGTATTTGATATTATCCTCAGTTGATCTTTAGCTAACCAAAATGGATTTATAGAAATTTGAATTTTATCGGTTTCCATTTGGTGTTATCTGTTTGATTTGCTCTGATCTTCAGCTGAACATTTGCCCCAATCCTTGATTTGTTCTAACTAAATCTGGGATCATCCTCAGCTCACCAAATAGATCCAGTTAAATCTGATTTTAACTGGTATTTATTTGGTTTAATTCTCTTCTCTTCATTATTATCTTCTGCAAAATAAATATTTAAGACAAGGAAATTAGCAGATTTATTACACGATAAATGTAGGAGTGTAATGAAAAGAATGCAAAATATGTGTACGATCACTGACGTACCTCAGCCGACGGGTACTCGATCCGGAAAATCATACTTAAAATAGTATGAGAAAGCTACTGACGAGACACAACAGCAAACGACGTCAGTACAAGTACCAACACCTGCTTCGGTTCCAACCAAAGGAAAGGAGAAGCCTAAGGAAGTCCGATTCGACCATGTCCTGAAGAAGCCTTCAGGCCAAGGGCTTGGCACGCCCTTTCGTTTTGACATATTGGCCCAGCTGGCCAATATCCCGGCTCATATTATAATACACGAGCTCCTTCGTCTCTCAAAAGAGACAAGAGAAACGCTCAGAGATGCGCTGGCTGATTCAGAATAATTCCTAACATATATGCCAGAGATCCCTAAAGATGACGCTCAGTCTCCATGCCCTGAATGCCATCATGTACAATCAAAGGTGCCCGCTATTACCTTCACAGCGGAAGATATACTTCTCAAAGACAACAAGCACGATCGACCTTTGTACTACACCGGATACATCGGTTCAACATGCATTGAAAGGGTACAGGTTGATCTGGGGTCTGCACTCAGCATCATCCCAAAAGGCTCCTCTACTTCCTCGGTATACCGCTATATAGGTTGTCCGCAACCACTACTACAATATACGGTTTCAATGCCGGGAGTAGTCATGCACGTGGGAAAATTCGACTCCGTTGCCGAATCGGGAGCCTGAAGTCAGAAGTGATGTGCTATGTCATTGAACGCTGACAAATCATACAATTTGCTGCTAGGACGACCGTGGATCCATGCCAATTAGATCGTTCCCTCCACTCTGCACCAGTGCTTCAAATATGTTGAAGATGACGCGATAGTACGAACTGTCTTCGCTGAGAAGCAACCATTCAAAGGGGTAGAAAATTACTTCACTGACGCTCTCCTGTATCAAGAGACCGGTGAAACATCCAAAGAATCATTGCCGGACGATGATGATAGTGGCAATGAGGCGGATTCAGAATCTGAAGCAGACATGTCAGCCATTTTGATTGGGGAACCAATTATAGCGTGTCTTAATAATCCCCAACGTAACGCTCCTTCTGAAGATGAGGGCGAGTGGGTAGTTAATGATAATATTTCCTTTGATTATCCTGTGAGTGTTGGGTTGTTTGAATCCATTATGGATAGTTGTCTGCATACGCCTTTACATAGACCAAGTGCATCCGGTACACCCATGGAATCTATAGAAGGGGCCGCTCTAGTGATCCCTCCATCCAAAGAAGGTCAGTTACCGATAATTTTCGGTAGAACCCAACCACGAGGATCCACAGCCGCAGATTCAAGTTCAGACTCAGACACCCCACAATTCTTCCATTACGCGCGACCAGCGCGCCATATTATGAAGAAAATGGGGTACAACTTAAAGCATGGAGAGGGCCTGATTTTCGGAAAAGGAAGATGTAGTTTGCTGCGTAACTTTGTGCCAAAAGGAAAACCTGCAAATTACTATGATAACACACGCAGGGGGTTGGGATACATTACGCCTACACCGTCAGCAACGGTTCAATTCAAGGATGACGAACCAATTCCATCACATTCTGCCTCTTCCTCCGAGTGGGACTCAGATGTCAGTGTGGGGATGATGTTCGAGAATCTCACTGTTAATATGACCTCAGGCAGTCAATTGGAGCCTGCGGAAGCTACTGATGAGGAACCATGGGCTCAGCAATTAGATCTCTAATGGGAAAGTGATTCGAACTGCGCGAACCACCTACTGAAGACAAGGTGATGCAAGTGAACTTAGGTAGTCAAGATCACCCTAAACCCATCTTTATAAGTGAGAGCTTATCACTTATGGAAAAAGAAGAATAAATAATACTCGTGAAGGAGTATATAGATGTCTTCACATGGAACTACGAAGATATGCCCGGACTTGATCCACAAGTAGCCATGCATCGTCTGAATATCAAACCTGACGCCAAGCCGGTCAAGCAGCAACAACGTCGGTTTCGTCCGAATATTATGGAGGCTATTGAAGCCGAAGTTCACAAGCTCATTGCATGTGGCTTCATACGGGAGGAACAGCATCCAGAGTGGGTTGCTAATATTGTTCCCGTCCTCAAGAAGAATGGGAAAATACGGATCTGCATTGACTACCGTGATCTCAATATGGCTTGTCCTAAAGACGAATTCCCACTGCCCATCACCGACGTCATGATTGACAATACCTGTGGATTTGAAAGAATGTCTTTCATGGACGGCTTTTCAGGGTACAATCAGATCAAATGTACCCTGACGACGAGAAGCATACTTCGTTCCGAACACTCTTGGGGTATACTGCTACACCGTGATGCCCTTCGGGGCTAAAGAACGCCAGAGCAACCTATCAGCGGGCAATAAGTACAATCTTCCGCGATCATCTCCGAAAAACGGTAGAATGCTATGTCGACGATATTGCTGTCAAAAGCCGCAATAAGAATGACCATCTTCGTGACTTGAGAACGATGTTCGACATAATGCGGGCTCATCAACTGAAAATGAATCCGACAAAATCCTTCTTGAGGGTTTCGAGTGGCAAATTCCTTGGGTTTATTGTTACATCAAAAGGAATTCATCTTGACCCAGACAAGGTCAAAGCCATTCAGAGCATGCATCCACCGAGGAATCTTAAGGAGCTTAGAGCCTTGCAAGGTAGACTGGCTTATATTAGAAGATTCATCGCAAATCTCTCAGGCCGCTGTCAACCGTTCACCCGACTCATAAAAATGTTGGCCCAAAGGCCTTCCACTCTAGTTTTGATGATGATTAACTCATGTAGTTATGTTTACTAATATTCTTGTGTTTTTAGTCTCAGATCTTATAACAAGATGTTAGTTTGGTGATTAGCTTCAACGAGGAGTTTAGAAGCTTTACAAGTGATTCCAGGGCTCAAGCTTCAAGATCACACATTGCCTAGTCCATGGATGGAGTTTTGGAGCAAGTCAACTTGAAGATGGAAGATCGTCAAGAAGACTTAGGTATCCTAGTTTAGTTTAGTGTGTTTAGATCCATTTGTAAAGATAAGAATAGTTGATATGCTCAAGTGCACAAAACACACACGTTTTACGTTTGGTTTTTGGTTTTCATGAATAGTTGATCAAAACACGGTTAATTGATATATGTATAGTTGTTTCATTCTATACATGCATGCTTAATTTTTAAACAAACTTATTTTGATATGTCTATTCATGAGTTTTAGGAAAAATCAGATTTCCTATTGAAAAATCCAAGTTTGATAAAAATACATGTTTTGATTTTTGGTAAAAATGATAAAACACAAAAATAGTTCATATTGATTGATATTTGAGCTAAACTTTTTACCACATGTTTATATATCAATGCAAAATGATAAAACTATTTTTGGGTATTTTTACAAGACTTAAAAGAATATTTAGAAAAATATTTTACATGTATTTCTGTCCCAGAACAGTGGCTGACAGGCCAGGTCGGCCGACCGCACGGGTCGACCGCACCAGAGGCCGGTCGACCCTTGGGTCGACCGACGTGCACAAACCTGTGCACGTTTGGCAGCCACAGGGACGGTCAGCCGCGCGGCCGACCGGACCTGAGAGCAGTGCTCTCTGTTTATTTGGGTCGACCGGGCGGTCGACCGGGTTGCCCCAACGGTCACATTTCTGACCGTTGGCGGTCGGCCGGGCCGGCCGACCGTTAGCCTGTCAGGCTGCCAGATCAGCCTAACGGCTAGTTTTCTGATGGGCCTATATAAACCCCATTTCTTTGGGATTTTGGCCAAGATTTTTAGAGCTAAAATTTCCTGACTTCTTAAGTGTTTTAAACAAGTTTTTAAAAGAGTTTAAAGAGCAAAAAGATTCATTCTATTTGTTTTTAAGTGTTTTGTTTATTTCAAAGAAACTAGGTTTTGGGAATTGTTTTTGAGCAAAAATCTCTATATCATTTTTGGTGTTTTCCCAAGAGTTTTCTTTGATCAAAACACTTAGTTTTCCACACTTGAGCTTATCTTCTATCCTATTCTATTTAGGATCTTTGTTTGTGGAAAAAGGAAAGAGGTTTGTGGTTGAGATATACCATTTGCTGTAAACCCTTGATTTCTTGAGTTGCTCCCTCTTTGGTAGAGGTTGAGGTTGTTGTATTGGGTTGGTGTTTGCTCCCTCTTTGGTAGAGGTTGAGGCTTGTGGTTTGCTCCCTCTAGTGAGAGGTGGAGTTTGGTTTGTAAACCCTCTTCAGTAGAGGTGTTGGTTGTTGTTTGGGCTACGGGCCTACCCCTCGGTTGTGAGGCGGTGTTTGAGAGAGGAGTTTGGTACTCCTATTGTTGTAACAAATCCTCTTCGGTAGAGGTTCCCTCGGTGGGAGATAGTGGATTGGAAATCCTACACGGTGATGTAGGCGGGGATGTAGAGCTAGGGGCTCGAACCTCGAAACATATCTTTGTGTTTGCGTTTGATCCATTGTCTCTTTACTTTCTCTCTCTTTACTTTGTGCAAAGCATCACTCATTCATTCATATCATTTATTGCTTGTTGTGCCTTGCATTGGTTCATATTGCCTATTCATATTATATGCTTAGTTGTTTGTGTGTGCCTCACTTGTACTTAACCACAAGAGCTTCACATAGCACCTCAACCCATATTTAAGGGAATCAAGAGGAGTTAGTCCAGAGCCCTTCACGGGGAATTCGACTACACTTGTGTGTTGTATTAAGTGTGTTGCAAGAATAGTTTTAAGCTTCCGCATTTAGCGCACTTAGTTCACTAGATTAGCACTTGCACCTATTCACCCCCCCTCTAGGTGTTTTCTCAAAAAAAGGGTGCTTCCTTTGTATGAGATCAAGCTTGTCAGGAAGCTTATGAAGACATTAAGAGATACCTCACAAAACCGCCAGTCTTAATGGCTCCCACATCAGGGAAACCATTCTTGCTTTATATGAAAGCTATGGACCATTCTCTTGGCGCCCTACTTGCTCAAAAACACGACAATAGTCACGAGCAGGCCATTTATTATATGAGCAGGACTCTGATAGGAGCAGAATCTCGCTACAACCCTATTGAGAAAGAGTGCTTAGCTCTTGTCTTTGCTGTTCAGAAGACACAACATTATTTGGTTGGCCAAACCATACATGTCATCTCCAGAGTGAATCCTTTGCGTCTTTTCATGACGAAGCCAGGATCATTGAATTCAAGATTAGCTAAATGGGCACTCCTTTTGTCTCAATACGACATGATCTTTATCCCTCAGAAGGCGGTTAAAGGCCAAGCCCTTGCAGAGTTCTTGGCCGCTCATCCAGTTTTGGAGAACTCAAAACTTCACGAAGATATTCCGGATGAAGTCTTCGAGTCTAATATAACTTCAGAGGATGAAGTTTGGCAGATGTTCTTCGATGGAGCATCACGAATAGGCCCTTAGGGCAAGATCATCGTCGGCGTAGGGGTTGTGTTTATCTCTCCACAGAATCATGTCCTTCCTAGAGCATTTTCTCTGACAGAATCATGCTCCAACAATGTAGCGGAATATAATGCTCTGCTCATCGGTCTTCAGCTCGCCCACGGAATGGGGGTACGCTACCTTGAAGCTTACGGTGATTCAAAACTGATTATCAATCAGGTTAAAGGTGAATATGAGGTTCGCCACGAGGATTTGGTGCCTTATTATCACACAGTCATCGAATTGGCTAATCTGTTTGATGGTTTCTACATCGGGCATGTAGCTCGATCTCAGAATACTAAGGCAGATGCTCTTGCTGCATTAGCAATAACACTAGCCTTGCCAGTCAACACCGAGTATCACCTCACAGTGGCAACTCGACACCTTGTCTGCTCTAAACATATGTTAAGAACCAGAGAGGTCTATAATATCTCGATGGATCTTGAGCCGAGAAATTGGCGATTTCCTTTCATTGACTATGTTTTACATGGTCTGCTGCCAGACAATCCTAGAGAAGCAGCATCTATCAGACGAAGGTCTCTCCGTTTTTACTACGATCCAACTCTGAAGACACTTTATATGACGGTGTCCTCCTCCGTTGCCTTTCTAATTCAGAGGCACAGGAAGTGCTTAAAGAAGCACACGATGACATATGTAGAGCTCATCAGCCAGGTCCAAAACTTAAAGACAGATTGCATAGGCTTGGATATTATTGGCCAACCATGATAGCCGATGCCATCCAATATGCACGAAGGTGTAAAGCATGCCAAATTCATGCGAACTTCATACACCAACCCCCGGAGTTGCTCCACCCAACTGTTACTTCATGGCCATTCAAAGCATGGGGAGTCGATGTTGTAGGGCCAATCAGCCCCTCTTCGACAAGAGGTCACTGGTTTATCCTGGCAATAACTGATTACTTTTCAAAATGGGCAGAAACCATACCACTGGTTGAAGTCAAAACTGCTAACGTGGTTAATTTCATCAAACACCAGGTCATCCATCGATTTGGTGTCCCTAGGCGGATCATCCATGATAATGGTCCCCAATTCATAAGCCAGGTATTTTATCGATTCTGTGACAAATACCGAATTCAGAATGTGACTTCAACTGCCTATAATCCCGCCGCTAATGGCTTGGCGAAAGCATTCAACAAAATAATCATCAAGTTACTCAAGAAGTTTGTCTCCTCGAATAAGCGAGATTGGGACGAAAAGCTTGGTGAATGTCTTTAGGCCTACCGAATCACGGTGCGGACACCGACAGGCAATACGCCTTTTTCCCTGGTGTACGGGTGTGAAGCAGTCATACCGTTGGAAATCCAGATGCCGTCATTACGAGTTGCTCTGACCACTAAGATCACATCAGAGGATAATGATCAGTTGCGTTTTCAAGAGCTCGAAGCCCTAGATGAGAAACGACTACAAGCTCAGCAACACATCGAATTGTATCAAGCTCAAATCTCAAAAGCCTTCAATAAGAAGGTCAAACAAGAGTCTTCCAGAAAGGAGATTTGGTTTTAGCCGTCAAACGACCGATGATCATGACGCACAAAACCAAAGGCAAATTTCAGCCTAAATGGGAAGGACCGTTTGTAATAGAAACAGTTTATTCAAACGGAGCATATCGCCTTATGACTTCAGATGATGATTTACTCATGATGTCGATCAATGGCAAGTTCTTAAAGAAGTATTATCCTTGATTAAGGATCCTTCTTATGATCAAGTTAACACTACACTACTGATCAAGACCTTCAAATCCAAGGTACACAGAAAGAGCCCTCTCTCTTCCTCCAAACGAGATCATACAACCATAAACCAGTAGGAACCTGGTCGTACACTGGTTGTCCAAAGGATAATCAAGGTTACACATACGCTAACCAAATAATCCAACACCTTTAACGGTTAAGGATAGGGGAAAATGTTAGCCTTTAAGCCCAACATAAGTCCTCGACAACTCATCATGCTGAGGGGAATAGCATGGCTAGCCCGACTCAAATGGTAGTTGGTAAAGGCATATCAAACCCGTTGACAGCTGAAGATTTGCTAAAAATTCTAAGGGACCTGTTCCCATTTGATTCCCTCTCCAAAATCACTTATCAATTCTCATCCATAGAATGGTAAGACCACATATAAAGATCTTTCAATCCATTTCGCTGTTACGTTAACACTAAACCTATGACAGTGATTTTCTCGTTTCTCCCCGTGAGAATGAGACCCCTTTCATGCTATGTTTAACAGTATAACCTCTGGCATCCATTTCGTTGTTACGTTAACACTAAACCTATGACAGTGATTTTCTCGTTTCTCCCCGTGAGAACGAGACCCCTTTCATGCTATGTTTAACAGTATAACCTCTGGCATCCATTTCGCTGTTACATTAACACTAAACCTATGACAGTGATTTCCTCGTTTCTCCCCATGAGAACGAGACCCTTTCATGCTATGTTTAACAGTATAACCTCTGGCATCCATTTCGATGTTACGTTAACATTAAACCTATGACAGTGATCTCCTCATTTTTTGTAATAAAAACGAGACCTTTTTCCAAATCCCATCAAAACTTCGAGCTTGGTGACTTCTCAATCGGTTATGTCATTGCGACCTCTGAACCGGCAGATAGCCAAGTCTCACCTTTCAGTCCGACAAGGACTACTTCGAGCTTGGTGGCTTCTCAATCGGTTATGTCATTGCGACCTCTGAACCGGCAGATAGCCAAGTCTCACCTTTCAGTCTGGCAAGGACTACTTCGAGCTTGGTGGCTTCTCAATCGGTTATGTCATTGCGACCTCTGAACTGACAGATAGCCAAGTCTCACCTTTCAGTCCGACAAGGACTACTTCGAGCTTGGTGGCTTCTCAATCGGTTACGTCATTGCGACCTCTAAACCGGCAGATAGCCACGTCTCATCTTTTAGTCCGGCAAGAACTATTTCTTTATCATCATACGACAAAATTTCAAGCTTGGTGGCTTCTCAATCGGTTATGTCTTTGCGACCTCTGAACCGGCAGATAGCCGAGTCTCACCTTTCATCCGGTAAGGACTACTTCGAGCTTGGTGGATTCTCAATCGGTTACGTCATTGCGACCTCTGAACTGGCAGATAGCCAAGTCTTACCTTTCAGTCCGACAAGGACTATTTTGAGCTTGGTGGCTTCTCAATCGGTTATGTCATTGCGACCTCTAAACCGGCAAATAGCCAAGTCTCACCTTTCAATCCGACAAGGACTACTTCGAGCTTGATGGCTTCTCAATCGGTTACGTCATTGCGACCTCTGAACCGGAAAATAGCCAAGTCTCACCTTTCAGTCTGGCAATGACTACTTCGAGCTTGGTGGCTTCTCAATTGGTTACGTCATTGCGACCTCTGAACTGGCAGATAGCCAAGTCTCACCTTTCAGTCCGACAAGGACTACTTCGAGCTTGGTGGCTTCTCAATCGGTTATGTCATTGCGACCTCTGAATCGATAGATAGCCAAGTCTCACCTTTCAGTCTGATAAGGACTACTTCGAGCTTGGTGGCTTCTCAATCGGTTATGTCATTGCGACCTCTGAACCGGCAGATAACCAAGTCTCACCTTTCAGCCGGCAAGGACTACTTCGAGCTTGGTGGCTTCTCAATCGGTTACGTAATTGCGACCTCTGAACCGACAGATAGCCAAGTCTCACCTTTCAGTCTGACAAGGACTACTTTGAGCTTGGTGGCTTCTCAATCGGTTATGTCATTGCGACCTCTGAACTGGCAGATAACCAAGTCTCATTATTCAGTCCAGTAAGGACTATTTTCTCAAGTGGCTGCAATACAACTTGGAGGCGATAGTTCAAAAGATAAAACAAGTCGAAAATATAACAGGGGAGTCAAAATGAAATCACTTTTCATTGATTCTAAAAAGAGGGATACATGAAGGCACATATTACAAGCTATGATGGTGCTTCATAAGATTTGATCCGTCCTTCAAGAATGGCCAGCCTTGTCTTCCTATCATCAGCAGCCCTGACAAGCGCCTGCGACCTCAGCTCAGCCTCATTAAAGCTCGCCGTCTGGGCCAAGCGAGCTTCAACTTCAACCAAGGTTGCCCTCTGAGCTAGCTCTTGCCACAAGAGTTCGTCACTCTGAGCCTTAAGTTGCTCAAGCCGGGCAGACTCTTCAAGACGCACTGGTTCAGCCTTGGATAAAAGAAGATTTGCCTTCCTGATCATCTTCTTGGCCTTTTCAATTTTATCTTCAGCGTCAAGAAGAGCACTGCTAGAAGCGTTTATGGTGTCTCCGAGCTCTACCTTCCTTGTCTCCAAGGATTTCAAGTCAGCAGAAATGGCCTTAGCGGCTTCCTGAGCGGCAAGATGAGCTTCATGCATTTGAGCAACAAGGTGCGCAAGCTGCTCATTAACTAAAGACTCCAGGTCCGAATGGCTAAGACAGCGCCATTCGTCTACATTCCTCTCAAGTTGGTCCACTAGAAGTTCCAATGCAGCGGCCTGGTCATCCCCTCTAAAGTCTTGGATACTCTCAATGCTTCGGGAGAGGACAACCTTTAAAGCAGAGAATGAGGTAGTCGAGCCTTTCAAAATCAAAGCGATGGATCGCTTCAAACTCTTATAAAAGCTATCGACCAACTCAGTCACAAATTCATTCTCGGCCTCAATCACTCCTGGCAGATAAGCAGCCCCTGAAGAAACAGTTTCCACTGGCTTTATTGATACTACTATGGAAGGAACAGTAGAAGCACTGGCTGCAGCAACATGAGAGGTCGTCGGTGATCTCGGAGGAGTCTTCATTGAAACCAGTACACTAGCCACAATCGAGGTCAGACTAGTGACTATTTCTGGGAGAGCGGGCTCAACCACCAGTGTTGGAGAAGTAGGACTGGTAATAACCCTCAGCTCCGCACCTGGCAAGATAGATGGCGCTGGCAAAACTGATGGCATCTCACTCACCGATATAGTTGGAAGTGAGATTGGTTCCGTGACTACCGTCGCCTTAATTTCAGTTCCTCTGGCTGGTTCAGGCTGATAAGAGGGCAGGTCGCCATACAAAGCATCCAACTCAGCAGCATCCGCCACCGTCAAAGTGCTTACTTCACCCCTGGATCCCTCAGGAAGACGGGTGGGCTCTCTTGAAGTCGATGCACCCAGAGGCGGAACATCTGCAACAAGACTTTGTTTAGGCAGGGCATAACAAATAGCAAGAGTCAAAAGGTCAAAATAGTACCAAAAGATAATGTCGCCTCAATTGTCTTGACGGCTGCATCAGTCCCTACGGGCTCCATAGGAAAATCTTTGGCGGAATCAACACGAATGGCCGGCCCGCCTTCGCTTGCAGAACCCTCTGTGGTCCACCCAAAGGAGCTAGAAGCTTCGGGACTTCCTTTTGAAGTCCCAGCGCCCGAAGGACCTACATCAGCCGCATCATCTCCGGACTCTTCTGAGACGGCGAAATAGCCAGCCTCATCGCCCTCCTTATAAGTAAACAAGGGATCATAATGCTACCCTTATTCTCTGACAGCTTCAGCTCTCGGGCTTCTCACCGCCTCAGTTCCTGAATCACAAAGCAAATAATGAGCTGTCTGGAACACATAAAAAGTATATTACAGGGACGAAGCTGATCTTACCCAGGTCTGGAGTGGCTTCGCTAGTAGTCGGTTTAGGAATCAACAATTCAGTTACTAATGGGGCAGGAAGAGGAGGCACTGCAGATAATTCTCCCTCTGCAACAACCGTAGGAGCGTAGCGACGAGGCTTCTTCACTACCCTTTTCCTACGAGATCCACCTTCCCGTTTTCATTTGAAGTTGACGTCGGGATCTTCTTCCTCCACTTCTTCAACATCGACCTGTTCTACGGGGGCTGTGCCTATCCCGCCAGAAGCAGCTGCTGGACTCTCAGCACCTGTATCCGCTTCGAAGCGAGGACTTCCTGCATCCGAGGCTTCGTTGTCATCAATAGCAATGAATTCCCCGTGGCCTGGAACGCGGACCCTTTTACTCTCATTTTTCTCAGTGACCTTCCGCTTCAGCCGCTGAGAAATTAACTTCACACTAGAGGAATTGATTGAAAATCCAGTGGGTGTGGAGTTCAAAGTTCTATACCACTGGCAGAATCCCAGGGTCATCAGAAGGTTCAGAGTCCTTAGCGGCATGCACAGCCGCGCTTCGGTACAGCCAACAATGAAGAACTGCCAGGCGCGGGCTCCATCGATGAGACTCCCCATGAAAGCCAGATTGCTGTTTGGATTGCCCACGTACAGTTGGTCATACCAAAACTGACGGGCAAACCGACTTGGAACATAGGGCTCCAGGTAGCAGGTGTCCCCGCTTCTGTACAACAAATGTGAGGGCCGAATGCTGACCAGCCACTCAAAAATTCCCCGGCTCAATGACGTCTGCCCTTCTCCCACATCCTTGAATTCTTCGCCATAGCCCGCATCCCGAATATAGGGAAGCAGCGGAAAAGACTATAGACGTCATGGCGGCATAGTAGCTTACGGACCGCAGCCACGTAAGTCTTCAACCATGAACATCCCTCGAATCGACGGAGAAGTGTCGTTCGAACACCTTCTGGGGGTTCCTCTCCGGCTTGGATCATGGAAGGACAGTGAAGGGCGAACCACGCCATCAAATAAGTATATGGCAGGTCTATTTTGGGGTTTGGTCCATCGCAGGGCAGAATAGTCCCCTTTCCCCGTTTCGTCGTTGGTGGCCTACAGAAAGCCTCCGTCAATGCGCGAAGGCCTCTCTGAATACAGCACACCATGGCTGGAAGGAGTCCAAGGGAAAGACCATGGACTAGATGAACGACAGGCAACAAGACAGTCGGATGAATGACGTCACCCGATGAAGATGGCACCACACATCTCTTCAACCAGACCGTCAAGAAACCAGCCAGAAGTACCTTCCGGGACGTCGGCCGACGAGCCTGGTGGTGGAAACTCCGAAGAATATCGCCTTTTTCATAGGGGCCATCATCTTCTTCCAGAATTAGATCCCCTTGAGAATGCTCCTGCATCCGGCAAAAGATGTCTTCATCAGCAACTCCACAATGAGCCGCTTCAGGAGTATTTTCCATGTCAGGGAATAAATAATCTCTCCAGCTTTTCAAACTGCATGAAGCTCCCTTACTGCTCCCATGCATACTGGAACAAATGTATAAGTGGCACATTAACTCCCGGTAGGTCTCAAACAAGGCGGGCTCCTGCTTCTCCAGAAGTGCCAATTCCGCCTCGCACGGGAAGTATTCTTCGTATGGGAGAGACCCCAAGGCAGAGCAGAGACTTCCCACATCTCGTGCAGAGTGATTAGACGGATAGGGTGTTGTATTATGGAGTATAATTTGCACACAAATATATTCAATGGAAAGAGAGATAAGGTTTAGAAACAACCTCAAGTGCTTATATCACTCCACAAATGTATTTATATGTTCAATGTACCCTTTCCTATCTCCGTTATAGCATAGAGCTATACCGAGTCGATTCTCAGGGAGAGCTCGCGATGGAAGCTTTACGATAGGTAGTGAAGATGTAAAACGAGAATTCTTCTATGCTTAAAAAAATAAAGAATAAAACAATGAAGAAGAAATGAAAGAATGGGTGGATATGTTCATGATGGAAAGTGAAAAGAAATCAAAGATGATATTTACTTTGGAAAGAAAACAAATGGAATGAAAACTTGTAGAAAGAATTTAAGATGAGAAAACCATGACTAGCTAACCTTACTTCCTTGCCAAAAACTTACTAAACTCCGTGATGGTGAATACATGCCTCATGTTGATTCATCGGCAAAGATTTGTCTTGCGTGTTGGTCTAATTACTTTCCCACTTGGATGACGGGAGATCACTTTTGGACTTGTCTTGTAGCCTCATAGATGTCATAGGCCTACAAATTAGACTTTCAATAATGGAATCAAAAGAGCTACACTCAAGGGATGCTAAGGAAGAAGATACAACATTCATTAATGGAAGTAAAGAAGTTGTACAACAAATAGCATATTGGTGATCCATCTCCATGTTCCATCAAGGCACTTGTTCTAAAGACAAGGCTCTAAATGAGGCACACATGAATCATATGGAGAATTACAACAAGATACTAGCCAAGCATGAAAGTAACCCATCGGAGAAGAGAAGACCATACAACTTGCAAGATTAAAGATAGCAATCACCCATGAGTTAGTAGTTAGCAAGGTAAGTTGTTAGCTAGCCATGAGAAGAAAGAATTAGCTACTAGCCATTACAAAAGAAAAGCAAAGCATGAATTAAAAAGCAAGTAAAGTAAAGCTAGAAGTAAAGAAAGCAAGTAATACTAGAAAATGCTAGAGTAGAGAGAAGAGAATGGATGAATCCTTGCTTCACAAGTTGTCACTCCTTGATGTACACAAGCTTTCTCTCTCTTACAAACTCTCTCTTTACAAAATTTCTAGGGAAGAAGAAGAGGGTCTAAAGAACTAAAACTTAGAGAAAAACCTACAAAAATTACAAGCATCTACTAATTTCTCCTCTCTTCTCTATTCAGTCTTTGCTCGCAGGTCCAGGTGAAGTATTTATAGGCTCAGAGAGAAGCTTCGAGATCCAGGTTGTTGGCGCAAAATCTGGGATCCAACAACCCTATCTTTGCCGCAGATACGCGGGAATATCCCAGAATTGGCGGCAAAATCTGGGCCGTTGAGCCCAGATTTTCTGTTGTGATTTGGTTGTTAGGTTGTTATCCACGTGGCCTTCTGGAAGATCCAATTGGCGCGCGGATCTCTCTTAATTCTGATTTAAACTTGGGCTTTATCTTGGGCTTGGAATTAATCTCTTTAATTATTGCTAATTAAAGTTATTATTGGGCTTTCTCTCATTTCAGTTGTGGACCTGTAAAAATATAGAGAATGAGTAAAAATCATATATTTATTTGCAATATGCATGGGGATTATGTGGTAAAATATGCAATATTGTGTATCAATCACACCCCCACACTTATTCTTTTGCTCGTCCCGAGCAAAACAAAGAAAAAGAAAAGAAAAACTATACTACCAATTTTATTACACCACTTTCGCAGGTGACGCGATTGCACTGAGCGTGTGCAACAAGCCGTTAAACCTCTAGGTTACCCTAGAGGAGGAGTGTTGTCTCCTGAGGGTTTTCAGCGGATTGCACCCACAAAATCCATAAAGAAAGAAGACAAATGTTAGTGTTTTGAAAATTCATTTTGAAAAGAGAGACATGTTTTCGAACTATTTTTGCAAAAATATAAGTGATCTTAGGTCATAAGTCCACCTATAATCATTCTTTCTTAAACTTAGTCTCTATGCAAGATCTTGTCTTCAATTAAGGTAAGAATTCAAAATTGGATTGAATACTTTATCCTTCATAAAACCTAGATAGTATGCACACCGTGACAGTGAAAATTTCTGGGATTTCAACTCTAACCATAAAGCCATTTATTTATATATATTTATTTTTTATGCTTTTTTCTTCCCTTAGTTTAGGCTTTCTAGTTCACTCTTGTAACGAGCCTATAACCGATGACTCCCAAACCAGAAGGTCTTAGGGCACCAGATGAGAAAACATCCCTCGGGTTTAAGGTCTCGAGTGAAAAAGGCCACAAAACTAAGGGGGATTATTCTTTTTGATCACCGTTAGGCGTGAATAATTATGCTTCTTGAGGCATAATTCTCCAGCTTAATGAGTGATGTTTTTCACCGTTAGGCGTGAATAATCATGCTTCTTCAGGCATAATTATCCAGCTTAATAAGTGATATTTTATTCACATATATTTTTTCTTTTTCTTTTATTTTTATGGTATTTTGGTCTTTGTTTCCATCCCAAAAATGTGTAAGTGTGAAGTGCATACAATCTAAGGCAAAAAATTCAAGATAAAAATATCTCACCAATTTTACTTACTTAGCCTATAATTTCAAACAAGATCTATTATTTCAACTAGGTTTAAGATGTCATAATTAAGGCTTTCTTAATTTCTAAGATACATCTTAATTTTCTTAAAAATAGATCTAAACTTTGTCTCTTATTTCAAAAAGTTTTTTTTTATTATTTATTTCTATTTCTAAAAAGAAGTGTAAAATAAAGAAGATCTAAAAACTCTATGTTAGTAAACCCTCCCCCACACTTATTTCATGCATTGTCCTCAATGCATCATGATATATGTATGCATGAAAGAAAATGGAGAGGGAAGGGAAAGATTACCTTAAGGTGGTGGTTCCGGTGGTGGTCTGATTGGTCCACGAAACATGGCCCAATCAACTTTGCTTTGGGTTTTGAGGAACCCACCAGAAATCTCAAGAATATGACCCACTAAAAAGATAAATCCATGAAGGATCTTTATTAAGTAATGGACCCCATCTAATTTCCATTTTTCATAATTAATTTCGGAGTCAAATTTGTTAACCACCTTGTGCCAGAGTGGTGTATGAAATGATAGAACTGTTGACTTGGACTCAGGAAGGACAGGAACTAATACCAACTCAGGAATGTGACTTAAGTCAAATGAAGGTTCAGGAGTCGAAATGATTTCAGGAATTGGGTCCAAGTCAAGAAAATGAAACTCAAGTCCACATGTATTGTCCAACAATGGAATGTGACCTAATATGGGTGATATTTCTTTACTTCCAAGATTAAGGAATTCTAGCCCATCACCATACAATTCTTCAAAACTAAGGTCAACATCTTCTGCTAGAATTGTACAATCAGTTTCAGAAGTAAAGAGATTGTGAGAATCAAGGTCACATTCCTCATGGAGTTCAAAAAATGGAAAACTTGCCAATTTGTCAATGGAATTTTCAAAAGTATAGAATTGGTCAAGTTCAACATGATCCTCTAAGATGGTGATTCAACTTCATTATGAATTGGGAAAGGATCCAATGTCGACTCCGGGAAAAGATTGCAGTCAGGTAAAGATACCGGAGTCATTATTGAATCAGGAAAAAGGATTGAATCACGAAGTTGGGGTTCAAGATCACATTCCTCATGTAGTTCAATTCCACAAAAATGTGAACTTGCCAATTTATCAATGGGACTTTCAAAAGTATGGAATTGGTCAAGTTCAATATGATCATTGAAAAACACCTAGAGGGGGGGTGAATAGGTGTGAATGCTAATCTAATGATCTTTTTAAACTTTAATTAAATGAGTGATGCAACGATCTCTCAAAACACGACTAAGAGCCGAATACCCCTTGCGAGGTTCTGAACTCCTTCCTCCCAATTCCCCTAGATATGGGTTAGAGGTGCGCAATGCAACCGTGTTGTATGAGATATGATCGAACAAGTAAAGGATGAAATGCTATGATGAAATACACACAAGCAATATAGCAAGTAAAGTGAACAAGACAAGATTGCACAAGTAAGGAGTTAGTTCTCAAGCAAATAATTCAAGACAATATAAAGCAAGAGAAATTGTAAGCAAGAATAACGCAAAGGCAATCGCAAACAAGATGATTTGTTTCGAGGTTCGAGCACACTTGCTCTAGTCCCCGCCTTCACCTCCGTGAAGGGTTTCCACTATCCACCGAGGATGCCTTTACAATTTGGTCTACCGAAGACCGAGCACCGAGCTCCACCGAGTACAAAAGAACCTCTACTGAAGAGGTTGCTCCACAAAGAAAGGATTACAAGAACCAAGTGATCACAACAAGATCACTACACTTTTCTCAAACTCTTTTACAAACACTCTCACTTCAATTACAACTTCACTATAGAATGAGTATAGGATTTTTGGCTCTATGAAGTGTGGTGAGAAAAACTTCAGTTGTAGAGTGATATGAGCAATCAAACACAACTGAAAAACTAGCTCAAAAAGAATTGGAATGAAAGCTTTAAACTCTTTTCTTTTCTCTTTTGAAAACAATGTAAACTTGAGGATTTTTCTAAGTGATATGCAAGAGAGACTTCTCCTCTATTTATAGGGTTGAAAATAAGTTAAAAACAATTTCTTTACACCTAATTCAACCTGCAAAAGCTCCCCAACAACTCTCCAAAAATCTGTTAAAGCAGAAAAAGAAACAGATTTTTCAGAAATGCCCAAAGAGGAAAGAGCCGTTGCCTTGTTGCAGGCTTGGCGGTCGACCGGTCCGGTCGACCGCCAGCCCTGCTGGAAAGAGCCGTTGGCTCTCGGTCGACCGGTCCGGTCGACCGACCCAAAAGGAGGAAACACAGTTTCCTTCTTCCGGTCGATCGGTCCGGTCGACCGAAATATCCCGAGAGCAGAATGCTCTCCGTCGGTCGACCGGTCCGGTCGACCGACGGACATGCACAAACAGTGCATGTCCAGACACATCACCGGTCGACCGGGCCGGTCGACCGATGTTGCCTGAAACTGAAAAACTGGGCTGTTTTGAGTTAGAAAAATTTTGATAAATATTTTAAAAATACATATAGCTAAGTATTATGCAGAAAATAGTTTATACACATGTTTTAAACAAGTTTTTCAGGATATAAAGCTTTGGTACATGTATATATAAACTAAGGCATAAAACTTAGAAATAACCATTTTCAAAACATAGGAAATATATGAAACAAGTGTGAGTGCAAATCCTAGAGCCAAATTTCCTATATTCAAACTTTAACATTCTAAACTTACAAACTTCTAAAAGACTTCAAAGCAATGCTTCAAGATGGGCTATCTTCACTTTGATCTTCAATTTTGCATCTTGAGCCCAATTGGAGTTGACTTGAGTCCAAAACCTTGTATTTGTGAGAGAAGACTTCTAGTATGAATAGAAATCTGAAAACACACTTAAACAACAAATGTTATTAGTACAAATAACTAATATGTTTTGTAATCATCAAAATACACTAATCATGGGTGATTGTAACCTTGGCCAACAATCTCCCCCTTTTTGATGATGACAAAACATATAAGTTATTGAAACAAATAAAGGAGGAAAAGCTTGGAAAGCTCCCCCTCAAACAATGCTATGTATTTATCATGAATATGAAAAAGCTATGTAAGCATACATAAAGCATTTAACAAACACAATAGTTTTTGTCCAAAAAAACTCAAATAAACACAAACTTTCTTTTTCTTCATGAAATGAAACTCAAATAGTATCAAACTTAGAAAGTTTAAACTTAACCACTTATTTTCCAAATATCAACAAACTTATTCTCCCCCTTTTTGTCATACATCAAAAAGGGTTAAAACAAAATTTTAATTTTAAGAATCTATAATACAAACATTCAACTCACCACAAATAAACGAAAATCTAGCATAATCTAAAGGTTTAGTGAAAATATCGGCAAGTTGAAAATCGGTAGAAACATATTCAATAACAATATCACCTTTCTCATAATGATCTCTAAGAAAGTGATACCTAATGTCAATGTGTTTGGTTTTACTATGTTGATTTGCATTCTTTGTCATGTGAATAGTACTAGTATTATCACAAAATATTTTAACATGATCAAAGTGTAAATCATAGTCAAGGAGAGTATGTTTCATCCAAAGAACTTGTGCACAACAAGCTCCGGCCGCAACATACTCCGCCTCGGCGGTTGATAGGGCTACCGAATTTTGCTTTTTGGAAGACCAAGATACAAGACAATTACCTAAGAATTGACATGTTCCACTTGTGCTCTTCCTATCTACCCTACAACCCGCATAGTCGGCATCCGAAAAACTCTTCATTTCAAATAATCCGGTTTTAGGATACCATAAACCCATTTCAATAGTGCCCTTAAGGTATCTAATTATGCGTTTAACCGCAATTATGTGAGATTCTTTAGGACAAGATTGAAAACGTGCACAAAGACAAACGGAAAACATAATATCCGGCCTACTAGCCGTCAAATAAAGCAAGCTACCAATCATGCTACGGTATAATTTAATGTCTACACTTTTACCTTGTTCATCCTTGTCAAGCTTTGTAGTTGTTGCCATGGGAGTTTTGCTTACTTTTGATCCTTCAAGCCCAAACCTTTTGATTAGTTCCTTTGTGTACTTGGCTTGATTGATGAAGATCCCATCCTTCCTTTGCTTGATTTGGAGTCCAAGGAAATAGTTGAGCTCCCCCATCATAGACATTTCAAATTCATCCTTCATGCATGACTCAAAAGCTTTGCAAAGAGATTCATTAGTAGAACCAAAAATAATATCATCTACATAAATTTGCACAATAAGAATGTCATTTTCTACATGTTTTGTAAACAAGGTTGTATCAATTTTACCTTTCTTAAAACCATTTGAAATCAAAAATGAAGAAAGTCTTTCATACCAAGCCCTAGGGGCTTGTTTTAAACCATAAAGAGCTTTATCTAATTTAAAAACAAAATCCGGATGTGTAGGATCAACAAACCCGGGGGGTTGTTCAACATACACTTCCTCTTCAATAAAACCATTTAGAAAAGCACTTTTAACATCCATTTGAAATAATTTGAAATCTTTATATGAGGCAAATGCTAGTGTCATCCGTATGGCTTCAAGCCGTGCTACGGGTGCAAAGGTTTCTTCAAAATCGATCCCTTCGATTTGAGTGTAACCTTGGGCAACTAACCTAGCCTTGTTTCTAACTACATTACCCGATTCATCCAACTTGTTCTTAAAGATCCACTTAGTACCAATTGTTGGTCTATCGTGGGGCCTAGGAACAAGGTGCCAAACTTGGTTGCGCTCAAATTGATTGAGCTCCTCTTGCATGGCTAGCAACCAATATGAATCGGCCTCGGCTTCGAGGACATTTTTGGGTTCTATGTGTGAAATAAATGCAAAGTGGCCACAATAATCTTGAATTTTAGAGCGAGTAGTTACCCCTTTTGATACTTCACCTATGACGAGGTCCTTGGGATGATGAGGATTGAATCTCCAATCCTTAGGTAGTGGTTGAGTAGGCTCCACCTCATTTGTTTGATGTTCATTTCCTTGGGCCTCTTCCACTTTGGCTTCACTTCCATCATCATCCTTTGGCTTGTCTCCCATGGTAGAAGCATCCTCCAAGGTGACTTTCTCCAAGCCTTCATGCAAAGCATCTATTTCTACAACATTCTTAACAAACTTGTTAGATTCCTCAAACTTAACATGAATAGACTCTTCAATAGTCAAAGATGATCTAATGAAAACTCTATAAGCTTTACTAGTGTTTGAGTAACCTACAAAAATAGCCTCATAAGATCTAGCATCAAACTTTCCTAAATTATCTTTTGTGTTTAAAAAAAACATTTGCAACCAAAACTTTGAAATAAGAAACATTTAGTTTTCTAGAAAAATACATTTCAAAAGAAGTTTTAGTTGTATTTTTACACAAGAAAACGCGATTAGATATGTAGCATGATGTATTAACGGCCTCGGCCCACAAATAATGTGGTAGACCATATTCACTTAGCATTGTCCTAGCCATCTCTTGTAATGTTCTATTTTTCCGTTCAACTACTCCATTTTTTGTGGAGTTCTAGGACAAGAAAGTTCATGCTTTATTCCATGTTCATCACAAAAAGTGGTAAAGGGTTGGTTAATGAATTCACCTCCTCTATCACTTCTTATTCTCAAAATCGAAACATCTTTTTCTTTTTCAACTCTTTTCTTAAAAATTTGGAAATACGAAAATGCTTGGCTTTTATGTTCAAGAAAGAAAACCCAAGTAAATCTTGAAAAATCATCAACCAAAACATAAGCAAATCTATTCCCACTTAAACTTTTGGTTTGTGTAGGGCCAAAAAGATCCATATGGATTAACTCCAAAGGACGTGATGTCATGATATCCTTAATTGACTTGAAAGAAGACTTAGTTTGTTTCCCAAATTGACATGCGTCACAAACTCGGTCCTTTTCAAAATTCAAGCAAGGAATACCTTTCACCATTTCCTTTGTGTTTAACCTAGAAATGTGATCAAAAGAAATATGCCCTAATCTCCTATGCCACAACCAAGAGTCATCATCGAGGGCTTTCAAACAAGTAATATTACAAGACATATTCAACATATCAATCATATAAACATTACTTTCACGAAAACCGGAAAATACACAAACATTAGAAATTCTATCAATAACTTTACAAGCAACATTATCAAAAACAACATCAAAACCTTTATCACAAAGTTGACTAACACTCAAGAGATTATGCTTGAGGCCATCAACTAAAACTACATTTTCAATTAAAGGAGAGGTGCCAAGTTTTACATTACCAATACCGATGATTTTACCCTTGGCGTCATCTCCGAAGGTGACGGTGCCACCTTCATGATATCTTGATAGGGTTGCAAAGTTGTTGATGTCCCAAGTCATGTGCCTTGAGCAACCGCTATCAAGATACCACAAACCTCTACGTCGTTGGGCTTTGGAAAGTACCTACATCATTTAAAACAATTGTTGACTTTGGTACCCAAACTTTCTTGGGTCCTTGAAAGTTAGTGTTACGAACCCAAACATTATGATGTGATGCACTTAGTCTATCATAACAAAAATTAGCTAAGTGTCCTTTCCGCCCACAATGTGAACATGAGTACACTTTTCTATACATGAAAGCATGATGTGTATGTGTGTGTGAGCATGTTTTGGGGTTTTGCCATGTTGTTTAGGTTGTGTAGCATGAACATGAACATGAGCATGAGCATTTTTCTTTGGGGCTTGTTTCTTAGGAAACATAGCCTCAATTTTCTTCTTGTTAAATTCACAATTTTTCAAAACAACACTTAATGAGTCTAATCTTTCCTTAAGCATAGAAACTTCATTAGAATCAATTAGTGGGGCCTTACCTTTGCAAGAAATCTTATATTTTTCAAAATCATTTTTAGTAGTGGCCAAGGTGGAAACCAAATCATCTTTTCTTTTGTAAGAGTAAAAACTTGAAGACTTAAAGATTCATTTTCCTTTTCATTTTTAAATACTTTTTCTTTAAGAAATCATAATTTTGTGATAACTCAACAAAAGCTTCTCCTAGTTCATCCATGGAGAGTTCATCATCAAAAGGAGTGGAAGGGGTTACCTTGCTTGTGCTTTCATTGGCCATGAAGCACATGTTGGCGGTGTCGATCTCTTCTTCGGATTCGGTCTCCGAATCCCAAGTTGCCTTCATAGCCTTCTTCTTGTAAGGCTTCTTTGAAGTGGAGGGCTTAGCTTTGTCCGGACACTCCGCAACAATGTGTCCCGGTCTTTGGCAATTGAAGCATATGATCTTTCTTTCTTCTTTGCCTCCTTGCCATCTCCTTCTACCTTGGAACTTCGCCTTGTTGTACATCCTCCGAACATTTTTGACTAGAAGTGAGAGCTCTTCGTCATCTTCTTCTTCATCATCTTCGTCGGAGTGTGATGATTGACACTTGAAGGCAATAGTCTTCTTCTTGGTAGGAGCCATGTCCTCCCTTGCTTTCCTTTCCATCTCATGGGTTTTGAGGTTCCCAATGAGACCTATAAGCTCCATCTCTTCATTGTCGTTGAGTTCCTTCAAGGTTGTTGCTTTAACTTCCCATGAAGGAGGAAGAGCCGGATGATCTTCCTTACTCTTTGATCATTGTTGATGTCTTCACCTAAAGAAGAGAGTCCATTAGTAATCTTGGTAAATCTTGTAACCATATCATCTATGGTTTCATTATCTTGCATGCTAAATGTTTCATATTGGGACCGAAGAAGGTCAATCTTAGCCTTCTTTACTTGTGAGGTTCCCTCATGAGTGACTATCAAGTGTGACCAAATCTCATATGCGGATTTGCAATGTATAACCCTAGCTATGTCATCATCATTTAGGGCTTGAAGAAGTGCATAGTGAGCTTTGGCATTGGCATCGAATTCCTTAGTCTCTATTTCGGACCAAGTGGATTCGTCACCGGGGGGTACACTAAAGGACTTAGTCACGGCCTTTGCAACTCGGCTACCTAGAGATTGCAAAAACACGGTCATCTTAACTTTCCATATGGGAAAGTTAAGTCCATCAAACTTAGGAGGGGTCTTAATTCCATCGGCCATTTTTACTTATATGAATATGAATGAAATGATTAGCAAATTAGGATCTTCTCTAAGGTGGTTAAACCAAATCCTAGAGTCCAAGCTCTGATACCAATTGAAAAACACCTAGAGGGGGGGTGAATAGGTGTGAATGCTAATCTAATGATCTTTTAAACTTTAATTAAATGAGTGATGCAACGATCTCTCAAAACACGACTAAGAGCCGAATACCCCTTGCGAGGTTCTGAACTCCTTCCTCCCAATTCCCCTAGATATGGGTTAGAGGTGCGCAATGCAACCGTGTTGTATGAGGTGTGATCGATCAATGCCAAGTATGATGATGAGAAATGAAATGCACACAATGTAACACAACAAGTATAGCAAGTAAAGTAAACAAGACAAGATTGCACAAGTAGAGGGTTAGTTCTCAAGCAAATAATTCAAGACAATATAAAGCAAAAGAAATTGAAAGAAAGAATAACGCAAAGGCAATCGCAAACAAGATGATTTGTTTCGAGGTTCGAGCACACTTGCTCTAGTCCCCGCCTTCACCTCCGTGAAGGGTTTCCACTATCCACCGAGGATGCCTTTACAATTGGTCTATCGAAGACCGAGCACCGAGCTCCACCGAGTACAAAAGACCTCTACCGAAGAGGTTTCTCCACAAAGAAAGGATTACAAGAACCAAGTGATCACAATAAGATCACTACACTTTTCTCAAACTCTTTTACAAACACTCTCACTTCAATTACAACTTCACTATAGAATGAGTATAGGATTTTTGGCTCTATGAAGTGTGGTGAGAAAAACTTCAGTTGTAGAGTGATATGAGCAATCAAACACAACTGAAAAACTAGCTCAAAAAGAATTGGAATGAAATCTTTAAACTCTTTTCTTTTCTCTTTTGAAAACAATGTAAACTTGAGGATTTTTCTGAGTGATATGCAAGAGAGACTTCTCCTCTATTTATAGGCTTAAAATAAGTTAAAAACAATTTCTTTTTGTCTTATTTTCCTGAAAAGCTCCCCAACAAATCTCCAAAAATCTGTTAAAGCAGAAAAAGAAACAGATTTTTCAGAACTGCCCAAAGAGGAAAGAGCCGTTGCCTTGTTGCAGGCTTGGCGGTCGACCGGTCCGGTCGACCGCCAGCCCTGCTGGAAAGAGCCGTTGGCTCTCGGTCGACCGGTCCGGTCGACCGACCCAAAAGGGGGAAACACAGTTTCCTTCTTCCGGTCGACCGTCCGGTCGATCGAAATATCCCGAGAGCAATCTGCTCTCCGTCGGTCGACCGGTCCGGTCGACCGACGGACATGCACAAACAGTGCATGTCCAGACACATCGCCGGTCGACCGGGCCGGTCGACCGATGTTGCCTGAAACTGAAAAACTGGGCTGTTTTGAGTTAGAAAAATTTTGATAAATATTTTAAAAATACATATAGCTAAGTATTATGCAGAAAATAGTTTATACACATGTTTTAAACAAGTTTTTCAGGATATAAAGCTTTGGTACATGTATATATAAACTAAGGCATAAAACTTAGAAATAACCATTTTCAAAACATAGGAAATACATGAAACAAGTGTGAGTGCAAATCCTAGAGCCAAATTTCCTATATTCAAACTTTAACATTCTAAACTTACAAACTTCTAAAAGACTTCAAAGCAATGCTTCAAGATGGGCTATCTTCACTTTGATCTTCATTTTGCATCTTGAGCCCAATTGGAGTTGACTTGAGTCCAAAACCTTGTATTTGTGAGAGAAGACTTCTAGTATGAATAGAAATCTGAAAACACACTTAAACAACAAATGTTATTAGTACAAATAACTAATATGTTTTGTAATCATCAAATACACTAATCATGGGTGATTGTAACCTTGGCCAACAGATATCAATATTTACATGCTTTGTAAACAATATAGTGTCAACTTTACCTTTCACCGAACCATTTGAAACAAAAAAGTAGAAAGTCTTTCATAGCAAGCTCTTGGAGCCTGTTTTAAATTATATAAACTTTTTTGAGTTTAAAGACAAAATCTGAATGTGTAGGATCAACAAACCCAGGGGTTGTTCAACAGACACCTCCTTTTCGATAAAACCATTTAAACATGCACCTTTAACATCCATTTGAAAAATCTTTAAAATCTTTGAATGAAGCAAAAGTAAGTGTCATCCGTATGGCTTCAAGCTGTGCTACGGGTACAATGGTTTTCTCAAATCGATACATTCGATTTGGATATAACTTTGGGCGACTAACCTAGCTTTATTCCTAATTATATTTCCTGACTCATCCAACTTATTCCTAAAAATACATTTAGTACCAATGGTTAGTCTATCATGGGTCTAGGAACAATTGCCATACTTAGTTGTGCTCAAAGTGATTGATCTCTTCTTGCATTGCAAGCAACCAATATGAGTCGCCCACGCTTCAAGAATGTTCTTGGCTCAATATGTAAAATAAAAGCAAAATAACCACAAATATCATGGAGTTTGGAGCGAGTAGTTATCCCTTTGGATACATCAACTATGATAAGTCCTTGGGATGATTTGTAGAAAATCTCCAATCCTTTGGAAGTAGTTGCTTTGGCTCCACTTTAACTTCTTGAACTTCACCATGTTCATCATTCTTTGGCTTGTCTTCTTGTATTGGTGAGTCCTTCAAAGAAATTTTCTCCATGTCTTCACCTAAGGAATCATTTCTACAACATTCTATACCAATGATTTTGCCCTTTGAGTCATCTCCGAAGGTGACGATGTCACCTTCACAGTACCTTGATAAGGTTGCAAAGTTATTGATATCCTAAGTCATGTGCCTTGAGAAATCGCTTTCAAGGTACCACCGCTCCCTACGTCTTGGAGCCTTGGTAACGTACTTATATCAAGTAAAGAATTTTTTGATTTTGGTATCCATATTTTCTTGGGTCTTATAGTATTACCTTTTCGACCCAAACATGATCGATCGAAGCATTAATGCGATCAAAACAAAATTTAGCTAAGTGATCCTTCCGGCCACATTAGGTGCAAAACTCTACCATACATAATACATGATGTGTATGTGTATGACTAGCATATGAAACATGAGCATGCTTAGTGTGTGGCGCATGTTTAGCATGAAGTGAGTGTAAATGGTGTGCTTGTGGAGCATGAGCATGTGTAGTATGAGAAACATGAACATGTTTCTTTGAAGTGTGTCTCCACAGGCATGTGTAGTATGAGAAACATGAACATTTTTCTTAGAGTGTATCTCTTTGAAAACATGGTCTCTAATCTAGCATTGTCAAACTCACATTTCTTTAAAATATTACCCAAAGTGTCAATTTTGGTTTATAGAAATTTTTTTCATTAATCAAAGGAGATTTTATATGTATCAAAATCTTTTTGTGTAGACATAAGTGTGAAGACAAAACATCTTTTTCTTTTGAAAGAGTGACAACTTGATTTTGAATAATTTTATTTTCTTTTTCATTTTAAAATTTCTTCTTTAGAAAATCATAGTTATTAGAAAGTGCTTCAAATGCCTCACACAATTCATCCATTGTTAATTCACAATCATCAAGTGAAGATTCGGATGTTACCATGGGTGTGTTGTCATTTGCCATCAAACACACGTTTATTGTATCTACCTCTTCTTTGATTCTTTCTTCGAATCCCAAGTAGCTTTGAGAGCCTTCTTGTTATAGGATTTTTAGAGGTAGATGGTTTGCCTTTGGTCTTCGGATAATCCGTAACCATGTGGCCCAGCTTTCGGCAATTGAAGCAATGATCTTTTTATCTTCTTCCCTTGCCATCGTTTTCTATTGTTGAACTTGGTCTTGTGTACATCCTCCTTATATTTTTCACTAAGAGGAAGAGGTCTCTGTCATCTTCTTCTTCATCATCTTTATCGGAGATGGTGGAAGTGGACTTGAAGACAACCAACTCTTTTTTTTGTGGCTCATTTCTTCTCTTGCATTCCTCTTCATCTCATGGGTCTTAAGGTTGGCGATAAGACAGATGAGCTCCATCTTTTCTTTGTCATTTAGCTCCTTTAATGTCATAGCTTGACCTCCCATGAAGGTGATAGAGCACGAATGACCTTCCTCACCTTTTGGTCATTATTAATGACATCACCTAAAGAAGCAAGACCATTGGTGATTGTTCGAAAGGAGGAATTGAATTGAGTAAGAGTTTAGAGTAAACCGTTCATGTCCGTGTACTGATGATAAAACTCTGAATATGTATGAAGATTTACTTTACTCCTTCGAATCACCATTCGTAGCATAATCTATAACGGGTCGTATTCGTAGGGAGGACTAGCGATGGAAGCGTTCACGGTTTTTATGTAGAAGTTTTTTGAGAAGAAAAATGAAAGTTCTTCTTTATTTAAAAATGAAAAAATAAAACAAGATAGAAAGAGAGTGAGAATTTTGTAGAGTTTTGTTAAGAAAAAGAAAATGAAATGAAAGACGGTACAGAAAAAACGGTGATTTTAGAAAATTAGAAAGTTTTAGAAAGGAGTTTTGAAATTTAATTAAGAGAAAACCATGACTAACTACATTCTACACTACTAACTTACTAAGCTCGTTGGGTGATTCATGCCTCATGTAGATTCATTGGTAAGTACATCTTACTTTGTCAAATCAATGTTGTCCCAATTAAGGCTGTGTTCTCATCTAAGCTTGGTTCGGTGGCCTCCTTGGATCTCCGGCTCCTAATAGATTCTCAATAATGGAACATAGGTATTCACACTTAGGTATGCTAAATAAGAATGTAAGATTCATTAGTCCATCAAAGGTATAACAAGCTAGCATGAAATAAGAAACTTATACAATAGGAGTTAGCATACTAAAGTGATCCATCTTCATGTTCCATCAAGGCACTTGTTCAAGAGACAAGGCTCTAAATGAGGCACACATGAATCATATATAGGTGATACAAAGCATTCACTAGAATTGAAATACTACTCATCATTATTGAAAATGAAAGACTTGTTAATTACAAGACTTAGAAATAAAAACATCCAATAATTCATATGAGTTAGAAATTACCCAAGAGTTAGTAGTTAGTAGTGTTAGAAGTTAGTTAGTCATGTTAGTGAGTTAGTTAGCCATAGAAAAGAAGAACAAGGAAGAATACATGGTAGAAAGCAAATGCAAGAAAGTAAGAACTTGAAAGTAAATGCAATAGAAAAGAAAAGACTTGAGGAGGAAAGCTTGAGCCTTTGTATTGAGTTGTCACTTCTTCAATTACCGAGATCTCTCACCCTCACTCTCTTTTTTCTGGATCTAAAAGGAGAAAATGAAATTACACAAGAATACTAAAGAGAGCTTAAAGAAATCCTAACAATTTACCTAAATAAAATGCTATTCTCTCCTCCCTTTTTTACAGAGGCGCTGGGGGTCTATTTATAACCTTTAGGAGAAGATAACGTCCCACCACAGCCGTAGGACCAATCGCTTGATCAACGGTCAGGAAGTGCCACGGATCCGCGACCAGAGCCGCGTTTTCGAGGTAGCATCTTGGCTGCTGCGCCAACGATTTCTCTGACAAACCATTACGCTGCGTGTGCCCAGCTGGAGCTTCTAAAAGTTAGGGAATATGCCTTGGATCGTTCCAGAATTGGGCTTAATGGTTGTAAGCTCCTTAAAGTACCTTTAATTCCTCAAAATCCCAAGATTTTGGCTTTCTTCTCCATTAACTAATGGACCTAAAAATAAGAGAGAAAAACAATAAAAATCTCATTTTTATTAACATAAAGCATGGTGAGGTGGTGTAAAATGATGCAAAATGAACTCCAATCACACCCCTATACCTAGCTTTTGCTCGTCTCCGAGCAAAATAAGAAAAGAAAAAGAGAAAAATCCTAACTAAATTATTACACCACTTTCGTCGGTGACACGATTGCACTGAGCTCGTGCAACAAGCCGTTAAACCTCTAGGTTATCCTAGAGAAGGAGTGTTATCTCCTGAGGGTTTTCAGCGGATTGCACTCACAAAATCCAAAGTGAAAGAAAATGTTAGTGATTTTTCAAAGAAAGAAAAAAAAATTTATGATCCATTTTTTTTCAAGAATTTCGGTGATCTTTTTGGTTTCAGGTTACCCTAAACTTTTCCTTCTTTTTTATAAGCCTCCATTCAAAGTTTCGTTTTCAACTTAGATTAAGTTTTCAAAAATAGAGAGAGAACTAGATTTTGTATCAAGCCTAACATATATACATCTATATGCATGAGGGATTGTTTCTTAGACTATGGTCCATTTATTTATTTATATATATTTCCTTTCTTTATTTATTTATATATATATTTATATATTTACATTTATTTATTCCCTTAGCTTCACTAGGCTTTCTAATTTACCTATGTAGCGAGCCTTTTACCGATGACTCCCAGACCAGACGGTCTTAGGGCACCAGATGGAGATACATCCCTAAGGTCCAAGGACTCGAGTAAACTAGGCCACGAATACTAAGGCCCAACCACCTTTAAGCGTGACTGGTTATGGTTCTTAAGGCACAACTAACCAGCTTAATTGGTGATTAAGTTTTTATTTATTATTATTCTTTTTTCTTTTTCCTTCTTTTTTGTATATTATATATATATATATATATATATATATATATATATTATATATATATATATATATATATTATATATATATATATATAGACAAAGTTACTAAGTCCTTGATTAATCCCTCAACATGTAAATGTATATAATGCTTAGGAAAAATTCAAAATTTAGCTATCTTTCTATTCTTTTCTTTCTTACCTAAAGATCCAACAATACTTCTTATTTTGACTTATATTAAGAAATCCTAGTTTAGAATTTTCTTAATTCCTAAGATCAAGTTAATTCTTTTCGAAAATGGATCACAGAAAAAATATATTATATATATATTATATTTTTTATTATTCTCTTTTTTTTATATATATAAGAAAAGAAAAACTTAAAAGAAAAAATCTAGAAAATCCTAAAAACGAAAAATCTAAAAGAAAATAAAAAAATCTAAGAAAATTCAAAAAAAAATCTCCTATGTTAGTATCCAACCCCATACCTATCTCATGCATTGTTCCCAATGTATGCAAGTAAAATATATGCATGAAATAGGTAAAGAAAAGATGTCACCCCCTCCTTCGCTCGGACCAGCGGTGGTGCTAGGTCCGGCGACTGCGAACGCCGCAGACCCTCCTTGATGCGGTTGAGGCGTGTGGCCTGTTCCTCAACTTACTTTCTTAGTCTAACCTGACCCTTAAAGATCTTCTTCATGCCTTGCCAAATGGTAGACATGAAGGCTCGTGAATCAGTGGGGGGTCCTGCTGCCAAAAGGCCGGGTCATCATCATCCTCCAAAAGTTCCTCCAAAGAGGACTCGGTCGGGGCATCTTCAGGCTGGACACTAGGGGTCCAGACTGCATGGAGGCAACTATTGTAAGCACTTGTTACTCTTTCTGGTGTAACAAATATCATGTCGTACGAGTCAAAGACTGCATCTGGTAAGAAGTTCTCACACAGACAAGTGATCAAAACTGGATGCGAGTATTTGGCACCGCGTGTGCGCATGGAGTTTGTGATGATACTGTGAAAAATAGTCGTGTTAATGCAAACATCATGCTGCCTAGTCATGAGATAGTGAATGATTTGCAGCACAGGCCTATTAAAGGAGGTCGTGTGGTCAAGCTCTAGGATATTGCGTTGGATCCAGCGTCCAACGCAATGTATGTTACGAAAAGTCGTACTGGCTTTGAGCTCCTTATCCTGTTCGGTACAGCGAGCCCCCATAACTGTCATGTAGTCGATTAATGGTAGGGGTCGCAATGGTGTGGGTTGTTAGGGACTTGGGTGTAGTCTTCTAACATATCAACAGTTATAACAAGGTCCCCAGTGGGCATGTGCACCGTGAATTGGTTTGTGTCAAAGTTAATAGAGACTTGATCAAGTGAAGCATAGAAGAGCTTGACAAGCTGGGACAATGGTCAGCCTCATGGTCGGAGTTATCGTAGCCTAATGCATACCAATTCCATTTATGAATTCGATCCAAACAGATGTGGCCATAACCATTAATATCACTAAAAATCCTAGCAAAGTCTTTTTCAGCAAATATATATGGGGCCATGACTAAAAATACTAAGTAGAGGAAAGAAATTCGCAAACCTCTCCCAGATTACATGGGGGAAATAAAAACTAGATTGCAGAGAGCAATCCACAGGAGGAACAGACAATCGGTTGGTAGATCTGAGATCCACAAATGGCAGCGACGGCAGGGAAATTTGGCGGTGCCCCTGAGTCCACCAGACGGCCGCGGAGGCGCGACAAGGGCCGAGAAAATGCGACTCTGTGAGGGAGATGGTGGCTCCAGAATTTCAGGTGGCGGCGCTCTCTTCTCAGATCTAGTTTCAGAAGTTAGGGTAAAGAACGAAAGAGAGGTTGGGGGTATATATAGGGGCTTGAGAAGGGTAGATTTCCAATTTTACCCTAGGTAAAAAGTGAAAACTCCAACCCTAGGAAATTCTGATTTATTAGAAGGGAAAAGGAGTATATAAAGGGAAGAAAACCTAAGTGCTATTTAGCACTTAGGTCCATTAATTTTTTTATTTTGTTTATTTTTATTTTGTTTTTAGTATTTATATATTTAAATATTATTTTATTTTATTTTATTTTGTTTTAATGTACAAGGGAGGTCCCAAAAAGATTTACAAGAAACACTGGGGAAGATGGTAGAAAGATTTGGTCACATGTACACCGGGTCACAAATGACCCAGTTCGAGAGTATCGTGTGACTTTGTGGTGTAGAATGGCTTAAGTCATTGACCATGACTTTGAACATGTCAGAAATCTCAATCGCACCATGAGGGTAGACTCTTTGTACAATATAAGGTCCTGACCACCTGGTTTTCAGCTTACCAGGAAAAAAGTGGAGCCAAGAGTTATACAACAGAACGTTTTGTCCTGGGACAAAATTCTTCCTATGAATGGATTTGTCATGGAAGAGTTTAGTTCTATTCTTAGAGATCCGAGCGTTATCGTATGCATCATTTCTTAACTCTTCTAGCTCAGAAATCTGCAACTTTCTCAAGTCACCGGCTTTCTTTAAGTCAAAGTTTAAGTGTTTTATCGCCCACGTAGCACGATGCTCTAGCTCCACAGGCACATAGCACGAGTGTAGCCGAATTCCCAGTGAAGGGCTTTGGACTAACTCCTCTTGATTCCTCTGAATAAGAGTTGAGGTGCTATATGAAGCTCTCGTAGTTAAACACAAGTGAGGCACACAAACAATCACAACCAAGCATATAAGAATGATATGACAATATGAATCAATGCAAGGCAAAATATAAAAGAGAGAGAGTTAGAGTCAATGGATCAAACGCAAACACCGAGATTTATTTTGAGGTTAAGCACCCAGCTCTACGTCCCCGCCTTCACACAGAAGCATTTTCACTAACTCGTCCGCACAGGACTTCCCTCACAGGGAAACCTCCAATGAGGATTTGGGGCAAATACAACCGGGAGTACACAACTCCTCTCTCAACCGAATACAACCTCTCACAGAGGCAAGGCACAACCAACACAAAATCCACCTCACACAAGAGGGGTAGGCACTTAGCCAACACAAAACAATCACCTCACACTTGAGGGATTCCACCACAATCTCCACCACTCACTAGAGGGAGCCAACCACAACTTCCAAAATCACCTCACAATAGAGGGATACCAAATCAATCTCCTCTCATTAGAGGGGGATATCACAATGAAGGAAGTTTACAACTTGGTGGTCTATCTCAACCACAAACCAATTTTCCCACAAAGATAAAGATCCTATAGATAGGATAGCAAGATAGCTCAAGTGTGGAAAACAAAGAGTTTGGAAATCAAAAACTCAAAGAAAAACTCTAAGGAAAAACTCTAGATAGAATTGAAAATGAAGATCAACAAATTCCCAAAGACTTTTCTTTTCTTTGAATTTTCCAACCCCTTTTAAAACAAAATAAGATCAAATCTTTAAAGCTTTAAAACTCTTTTGAAACTTGTAATAAAACACTAAAGAAGATCAGAATTTTTGGCTCTTCAAAACTTGTTAAGAAACATCTCTCAAATGGAGTATTTAAAGGCCCAAACAAAATCTGCCCGTTCGCAGGCAGAAAGGTCAAAAATGACCTTCCGGTCGACTGGCCGGTCGACGGGCCAACGGTCAAAAAATCGACCGTTGAGCCTGCCGGTCGACTACCCGGTCGACCGTGCCTAGAACTAGACCGCCCGGTCGACCAGGCCAACCCGAGAGTGGGTTGACTTCAGTCGGTCGACCGCTCGGTCGATCGGCCAAGCAAGCTGGCCTGCGTGCACGTCCTTGTGCACGTCGGTCGACCGGTCTGGTCGACCGACCTCTGGTCCGGTTGACCGTCCCGGTCGATTGCCAGGGCCTAGTAGATTTGGTTATAGGATTTGAAAACTGGTCTTTTTAATATCAAATAAATCCCATAAAATCTCTAAAAATCCACAAAAATAAGTTCTTATATTCTCTTTGAAATACAAACATGTGAAAATAATTCAACACATATTTCAAATTATTTGAACCATTTTTGTGTCATTGAAATTTTACCGAAAACCAAAATTCGTATTTTTCAAAACCAGGATTTTTGAAATGGAAAATCGTTTTGTCCAAAACTCATCCAAATACAAAACATGATATTTAAACAACTTAAAGCATGTAGTATATGGATATAATCCAATATACATATAAAGATATGTATCAATGTTTTTGACATTAAATTCGAAAATAAGTTTTGTTTAAATACAAAAACTTCAAACTCATGAAATAGACTATCAAACTAAGTTTGTTTAAATAGTTCAAGTGTAGATGTATATAGAACAAATCTAATATACATTAAAGCATGTAAACTTGTTTTGATATAATATCTATTCATGAAAATCAAGATCGGTTAAACCAAAAACTGAAAACCAATAAACATGAAACGTGTGTGTTGTGAACTTGAGCATATCACACTATCTAATCTTTACAAATGGATCTAAACAATGAACTAAAAAATGTACCGAAGTCTTCTTGTAGAGCACCGTCTCCAAGTCGACTTGATCCAAACGTGATCCACCGAGCTTGACTCCAACGAGTGCTAGATATGAACTTTGACGCTCGGGCTCTTGAATCACCATGTGAAAGCTCCAAAACACCTTTGTTGAAGCTAATCACCTACTAATACTTGGTTAAGTATCTGAAACTAAACATCACAAGATTATTAGTAAACTATAACAACATGAGTTAATCATCATCAAAACTAGAGTGAAAGGCCTCTGGGCCAACAATCTCCCCCTTTTTGATGATGACAAAACTCATGGAGTTATATATGCATGAATTAAAGTTAAGTTTCAAAGAAGCTCCCTCTTAACTCATGCATAGTAATAATCAGTGAGATATGAAATGAATATTAAACATGAATATGCATAAACATGCATAATGAAATAAACATGCTTACTTTTCCTTTTGTTTAAAATAAACATGTTCTTAAATATCAATTAAAAATATAAACTTAAAATATTACTCTTGATACCAATAAATAATTCAATTTGAAAACTTTATCAATAAAAACAATAAAAGCTCTTGATACCAATTAATAAAAACTCTTGATACCATTGAAAGATAATCAATAAAAGCTCTTGATGCCAACAATAAAAATTTTAACAAAAATTCTTGATATCAAAAAACAAAACAACAAAGCATGATTATCCATGCTCTTGATATCAATATCAACAAAACATAAAATAAACTCTCTTGATACCAATATGAAACAAATTTTGATATAAACTTACAAAACTTACAGATAAACAATAACATGCATATAAACTCAAATACTTCTCCCCTTTTTGTCAATCATCAACAAAGGGGTCCAAGAAAAATAATGTTCTCCCCCTTTTTGTCTTAAACAAAAAAATATCAATAAGGGGTGAAATCAAATCAAAACATTATGATACCAATTAAAAAAAATATATCAATTTGGTGCAACATGATATCAATTGAAATAAATAAAAAAATACCAATTGTAAATACATAAAACACATATTTTTAATATAAATTTAAATAAACATGTCTATATTATACTAATTTAAAGTAAATAAACATGTTGAAGAATTCAACCAAAAATTTTGATATCAATTGAAAGATGTAAACATATAGGTAATCTTGATATCAATTATAAAATTAGTACTAATTGAAAGTATTTTTCATTATGGGCATATGATACCAAAAAATAATCAATATCATTTTTCAATCATTTTTCAACATAAAATGTGGGAGTAAAATATCAAAGATAAACAAAAACCAATTAAAAGGTGAAATATGAATTTTCTCCCCCTTTATGAAATACCAAACAAAATGATGCATAAGCTTGTATAAGATACCAATTGAAACATAATCAATTAAAATATAATAGTCAATTAAGAAATCAAGCTTAGCATAACTAAAATTTGTGCTCAAAGATATAGAGATATAGTAGCACAAATAAAGCATATATATATATATGTATGGAAAATTGAATACCAATCGAAATTGATACTATTTGAAGTGTAAGCATACATATATAAAAAAACATATATGAGTATACAAAAGAATGTCAATAGTGATACCAATTGAAAAGATCCAATGATACCAATTGAAAACATAATAAGATCAAGTGTATAACTCATACTTCCTACCACCCATTTCATGCACACGTTAAAAGGATTTTCAATAATAAGCATACAAGGCATGGTCGCCCAACCAACCGCCCTTTAATGGGTAGGGGTTTTCAAAAATAAATTTAAAAATATAGTATGTTTGAAAAGCTCTACCATAATGAAGAATACGAACTAGTTATAAGAAAAATTTGTAAACTAGTACGAAATCCTTCAAGTAAGGAATAAAATAAAAATATATTCTATGAAAACATGTAAGTCACATGATCACCAAACACTCAAAATCTATAAGTCCATATCATACTCATGAAAACAAAATCATGAGAAAACAATAAGTAAAGTGAGTGTATAAGAGTTATGTGAAACACATCATCATGAAAATAGGCAATCAAGCTCAAAATTCCTTAAAAACATGAAAATTATCAATACTAGAAATCCTTCAAGGTATATGTATGTCATGGACAAACTAAAGTATACATACATATCCAAATATAATGAGTCCACAAAAGTATATGCATGAAGGCAAGTGGCTTAAGGATGTATATGTATAACTAATAGTTTAGACAAAATCGACATATACATGAAGTTAAACATTCACATGAAAACATGTACAAAATAGGAATACAAGTCAAAATGTATGAATCATCAAAACTAGGCTATACTAGTATATCTAATAAGTACAAATGAGCATTCAAGCACAAACACATAATAATCTATTTGTGGCTCACTAGTTGTACAAGTATATATCTAAGTTTTAATGAAAACTAATATCTAAACATATAATCAAAACATGAAGCATAGAAATCAAAACAAAAAAACTCATATGATCATTATGGCTAATGCACATGCATTAGATCTAGGGCATACACATTAGTTAACTAAAGTGAGAACACTAAATATGGGTCCATATAAACATGAGTGTCTCAAATACTAATCATGCATGTCATAGGACTAATAAACATGGCATATGACATAATGAATATTAAAACAAGACATGCTATAAATGAATGATCTAAAAGTATGCAAATATAAAAAAGGAGTAAGAGATAGTTACCAAAACCATGAGGGCAACTCTCTATGTCTCCAAAACAAGGTGGTCTTCCCACCAAACTCCCCTTGAAAGTGATGCATCCAAATAGTCCTCTTTAAGCTCGGAACGTATCCACCTCAAGGTACCATTACTCTCACGTCATGTGAGAGCCCACACCTATATCAAATACAATAGGGTGGTCTTTGGTACCCATACTCTTTTGGGTCCACGGGGGTTAGCTCCTTTCCTAACCCAAACAAATTTAGTTGCTAAATTTGAATCATGCATACGATCATAATAAAATTTAGCAAGGTGGCCCTTACGTCCACAATGTGTACATGTGTACACGTGAGCATACAAAGTGTTATGAGTGTGTACGTGAGGAGCATGTGTATGTCGTGGTTTGTGTGCATGCATAAGAGGAACTTGTTTCTTTCGAAACAAAGATTCCAAACGTGAGTGTTTTATGGCACATTGGCTCAAAGTGGAGTCAAAACAATCCACACTCTTCTTTAACAAACATATATCATTATCAATACTAGAAGAAGGTGCATGCAATAGGTGAGCTAGATGGTTAAGCCACATTAGCATGGCAAACATGTGTATCTAAATCATTTTTCAAAGATTTATTTTCATTTAAGCAAACTTCTAAATCTTTTGTTATCAAATCAATTTTGTTTTTCAAAGAAACATTTTCTTTTACAACAAAATCAAGTTTTGAAGACAAGATCTCATTTTTCTTCAAGACCTCATTGCAATTATTTTTATTTTTTAAAATTTCATTTTCTTTTAGAACAAGGTCAAGTTTGGATTTCAATGAATCCCTTTCACTAGAAATCTTCATTTTCTCTTGCAAAATCAAATCTAGTTTTGAACACAAATCCTTATTTTTTTTGTTAAGTCCAAAACTTTTCTTTTTTAAAGATTATATTTTTCTAACAATTTTTCACATACAATTGATTGTTCTTCATTCAAAGCATTTGGATCAACATAATCATCACAAGAAGAACTAGCATCATCACCATCTAATTGAGATTTCGAATATACCTCAAGGGAGTCATTCCCTTGGACCATGTAGCATTGTTGCTCGGATTCTCCACTAGATTCATCCTCCGTTTAGATTGGCAATTGAAGCTTGGAGGAGGTCAACGTGTTCCACACTGCAAAGGCAGAAACACAGTTAGAAATCATAAAAGATATTCTTTGTTTAGCGTGCTTCTAAGTGCCTCAAGGGCTTGTGCATTGGCCTCTATATGCTTGCTATTATCAAGATAGGATTTTTTAGTAGCGGCAAGAAAAACATGCAAGCCTAGGGTTTTCAAGTACATGGACATCCTAAATTTCCACATGTCAATGTTGAAACATCAACATGGGAGGTGTCAAGCAATCCATGAGTGTGTGTAAACAATATATGTGTGCAAATGCAAATGCAAATGATAGATTAGCAAAACAAAGATCACACTCCTAGGTGGTTAAACCTAATATCAGGAGCGTAGGCTCTGACACTAATTGTAAGTACACCTAGAGAGGGAGTGAATAGGTGTACGGCTAATCTAATGAACAAAATGCGAAAATTAAAACTTAATTGCAACACACTTAGTGTAACCAGCGAGTATAGCCGAATTCCCGGTGAAGGGCTCTGGACTAACTCCTCTTGATTCCTCTGAATAAGAGTTAAGGTGCTATATGAAGCTCTCGTGGTTAAACACAAGTGAGGCACACAAACAATCACAACCAATCATATAAGAATGATATAACAATATGAATCAATGCAAGGCACAATATAAAAGAAAGAGAGTTAGAGTCAATGGATCAAACACAAACACCGAGATTTGTTTCGAGGTTCGAGCACCCAGCTCTACGTCCCCGCCTTCACACAGAAGGATTTCCACTAACTCGTCCACACAGGACTTCCCTCACAGGGAAACCTCCAATGAGGATTTGGGGCAAATACAACCGGGAGTACACAACTCCTCTCTCAACCGAATACAACCTCTCACAGAGGCAAGGCACAACCAACACAAAATCTACCTCACACAAGAGGGGTAGGCACTTAGCCAACACAAAACTATCACCTCACACTTGAGGGATTCCACCACAATCTCCACCTCTCACTAGAGAGAGCCAACCACAACTTCCAAAATCACCTCACAATAGAGGGATATCAAATCAATCTCCTCTCATTAGAGGGATATCACAATGAAGGATGTTTACAACTTGGTGGTCTATCTCAACCACAAACCAATTTTCCCACAAAGATAAAGATCCTATAGATAGGATAGCAAGATAACTCAGTGTGGAAAACAAAGAGTTTGGAAATCAAAAACTCAAAAAAAAACTCTAGGAAAAAACTCTAGATAGAATTGAAAATGAAGATCAACCAATTCCCAAGACTTTTCTTTTCTTTGATTTTCTAACCCCTTTTAAAACAAATAAAAATCAAATCTTTAAAGCTCTAAAACTCTTTTGAAAATTGTAATAAAATACTAGAGAAGATCAGAATTTTTGGCTCTTAAAAACTTGTTAAGAAACATCTCCCAAATGGGGTATTTAAAGGCCCAAACAAAATCTGCTGGTTGGCAGGCAGAAAGGTCAAAAATGACCTTCCGGTCGACCGACCACGGTCAAAAAATCGACCGTTGAGCCTGCCGATCGACCACCCGGTCGACCTGCCCAGAACCAGAGAGCAACGGCTCTCTGGCCGGTCGACCGCCCGGTCGACCTGGCCAATCCGAGAGTGGGTTGACTTCAGTCGATCGACCGCTCGGTCGACCGGCCAAGCAAGCTGGCCTACGTGCACGTCCTTGTGCACGTCGGTCGACCGATCCCTCTGGTCCGATCGACCGTCCCGGTCGACCGCGAGGGCCTGGCAGATCTGGTTATAGGATTTGAAAACTGGTCTTTTTAATATCAAATAAATCCCATAAAATCTTTAAAAATTCACAAAAATAAGTTCTTATATTCTCTTTGAAATACAAACATGTGTGAAAAATTCAACACATATTTCAAACTATTTGAACCATTTTTGTGTCCTTGAAATTTTACCGAAAATCAAAATTCGTATTTTCCAAAACTAGGATTTTTTGAAATGGAAAATCGTTTTGTCCAAAACTCATCCAAATACAAAAACATGATATTTAAACGACTTGAAGCATGTAGTATATGGATATAATCCAATATACATATAAAGATATATATCAATGTTTTTGACATTAAATTCGAAAATAAGTTTTGTTTAAATACAAAAACTTCAAACTCATGAAATAGACTATCAAACTAAGGTTGTTTAAATAGTTGAAGCATAGATGTATATAGAACAAATCTAATATACATTAAACCATGTAAACTTGTTTGATATAATTTCTATTCATGAAAACCAAGATCGGTTGAATCAAAAACCGAAAACCATAAACATGAAACGTGTGTGTGTTGTGAACTTGAGCATATCACACTATCTAATCTTTACAAATGGATTTAAACAATAAACTAAACAATATACCGAAATCTTCTTGTAGAGCGCCGTCTCCAAGTCGACTCGATCCAAACGTGATCCACCGAGCTTGACTCCAACGAGTGCTAGATATGAACTTTGACGCTCGGGCTGTTGAATCACCATGTGAAAGCTCCAAAACACCTTTGTTGAAACTAATCACCTACTAATATCTTGGTTAAGTATCTAAAAGTAAACATCACAAGATTATTAGTAAACTATAACTACATGAGTTAATCGTCATCAAAACTAGAGTGGAAGGCCTCTGGGCCAACAAACTCTACCTTTCAATCCTCTACACATGAGGTAGCACAAAGCCAATGATGTTATAAAGCAACTTCCTATAAAGTAGAATATGTAATAAAACTTAAGAAGTTATGTGAGAGTAGAAATTCAATAGAAAGAATTTGAGAGCATGAAAACCAATTGAAAATTGCTTCGGAAATATTGCACTTGAAGATTAGAGGCTAGAAAAACTTTTTCACTTTTCAAGCAAACTTGAATTTTTATGAAAACTTGTAAAACTTGTATTATAATATCAAACCTAATGACCCATATATATCGGCAATAAATAAATACTATTAGTTGAGCATATCAGGTCATTTGGACTGTGATTTGACCCATAGAAATAAAAAATGCCCATTTGAATACACAAAAACAAAATAGATTTGAAAATATAGTCGTTATTGTAGCTTTGGCAGCAGGTTGGTCGACCGGCCAATCGACCCAGTTCATTTTTCAGAACTAGCCGTTAGTCTCGGTCGATCGCCCGGTCGACCAGACAGCTGTGCCCGGTCGATAGGACAACTATTCAAAGAAGAAAATATAGGTCGGTCGACCGGCCCAAACAGAAATTAAGGGTCAGCCAGTCGATCAACCTATCGGTCGACCGCATAGGTTGTCGGTCGACCGGTCGGTCAACCGGCAGACATGCACACATGCACAAACCCCTTTCCAGAAGATCGATCGACCGAGCGGAAGACCATCTTGGCCTGTCATAGGCAACAGTCGACCGGTCGGTCGATCGACCTAGACCAAAAACTATTTTCTGAAATATTTTTGAAGTACAAGCTATTTTAAAAATATTTTGTATTGGTTTAAAAGTGATATAGAAATAGGTGATGAAATATATGTTCTAAACTGGATATAAAATTTTTAAAAATTATGAAATATGCATCAAGACCAAACATGCAAAACACCAATACGATCAAAAACTTGTATTTTCGAAAACGTGTATTTTTGTTTGTGTAACTTCTTGAGCATCGAATCTATATTCTACACTTTAAAATACTATTTTCTTACAATGCTCTTAGCAACTACAAGTGTCTTCAAGCGGGCTTCTCAAATAGCGAAATTGAGTACATTGAGCTTCAATCCCGTTCTTGAATACGCTTGAATCTTCAATACCTTCTTTTTGAGGAAGAAAACTTCTAGAATCCTTTAGAACCCTGAAACACATTTAAATAATTGAACTTGATTAGTATAAATAACCACATATGCTTTGTTATCATCAAAACAAGAAACCGATGATTGTAATCTTGGGCCATCAGATCAATACCAATCCTTAGACAAATTGGCAAGTTTTTCACTTTAATGAGATTAACTTAAATAAGAATGTGACCCCGATATTTAATTTTGTGATTTAGTTCCAAATTTTGAATCTATGTTGACTCCGAAATCCTTACCCAATTTGGACAACATTTCAGATCCAGCGCTAACTCCCGAACTTATAAATTTTGAACATGAATTGCCGATTTTGGATAGTCATATCCTATTAATGGGAAATGAATATGAACCTCAGCTCTTTGATTTGAACCTAGCTTTTGAACCAGACCCGATTCTAGAACCTAAACTCGATTTAAATCAATTCTACGAGTCCAATTGGTCCCTGAATCTTTCACTCTCGAGTCCAAATCAGCTGTTTCACCAAATCACATTCCTTTGTTGGATTAACGTGTTGAACAATCTGAGATATTTTATAAAGTTTGGTCATTTAATCGAGATAAGTTTCATGATAGGATCTTGCATGATCCTATTTAATTTAGGGGTTTTAACAATTTTAATGGGTTAGAGGTCAAATGTGAGTTCCTTCGAACACTACTCATTAGATTGAGCAGCAACGCTTGCACTAAGCAGACCATCACCAGAACCACTATCATGAAGTAACATCTTTCCTTCCCTTTCTCTTTTTTATACATATATGCATTAATTCATACATTGACGATGACACATGAGATATGTGTGGGGGAGAGTTTCACTAACATAGGTTTTCTTTTCCTTTTTTGTATATGTTATTAAAAAAAAAATTCCTTTAAAAACTTTTTGTAAGGAGAAATAATATTTTGACTTATTTTTATAAGACATTAAGTTAATCTAAAGAATAGAAGAATCATAATTAGGATTTCTTAATATTTGATCAAAATAAAATTATTTGTTTAATTTATAGTGTTAGGAGAAAAAATTGAAAAAGCAATTTAATCTTGATTTTTACCTTAATGAATATGCATTTTACACATACAGATATACACTTATGCTTCAAAATAAAGACTCTTGTACCTTAAAAAAAAGGAAAGAAATTTTTTTATATTTATGTACTAAATCCTTTGATTAAGCTGGGTAGTTGTGTCTTATAAAATATAAGTATTCACGCCTAAAAGTGATTCATATCATCAAATCAAACCTTTAGTCTTGTGGCCTCGTTTGCTTGAATACTTAAAGTCTCAGTGATATTTTCCCATCTGTTGCCCTAAAACTGTCCAGTTTGAGAGTCACCGACCTAAGACTTGTTACATAGGTGAATTAGAAAGCCTAATATAACTAAGTGATATTACCGCCATAAAATATAAAATAAGGCATAAGAGTTAAATTTGAAGAATTCTTCGTCAAAACATTCACGGTCACAAAGATGCATATGATTTAGGAAAAATAATAGACTAAATGAGAAATACAGTTTGAATCCTCACCTTGATGATAACAAATTTTTGCATTGAGACTAAGTGTAGGAATGAATAATTTGGTGATCCTAAAACTTATAGATTACTTGATTTTTGCAAGAATTCTTCAAAAAAATTTCTCTCTTTTAAATGCAGTTTCGAAAATACTAACACTTTGTTTTTTTTTTCTTTTATGAATTTTTTAGGTGCAATTCACTAAAAACCCTCACGAAATAAAACTCGTCCTCTGGGGATAACTTGAGAGTTTAACAGCTTGTTGCACATGCTAAGTACAACCATATTTTCTATGAAATTGAGTTATCTTAGATTAGTTTTTTTTTGTTTTGCTCAAGGACGAGCAAAAGAAAAGTGTGGGGTGTGATTACTCATTAATTTTGCATAATATGCATCATATTCTCATATTTATTTTAAATAAAACTTTGCTATTTAACTTCCTCTTTGTTTATTAGTGTGCATATTATTTAAGGAGAAGAAAAACCCAAAAAACCCAAAGATTCTAATTAAATTTGGAGTCAAAATCAATTATTTTTCATGTCAAGAGAAGAAAAGAATATTCTTAGATAGTCCAAATCAAAATTCTAAAAATATACCTTTAGATGATTGTACGAAACGAATTTAAAGCAAAAAATGATGAGTCATTGGTAACTCATCTGTCATGTTTTCTCATGTTTTCCTGCGAAAACGCGACAATATCTGGGTCGTTGGTTTCGCGTTTTGGTGTATGACTCTGATTCCTCAGATCTCGGGCGTTCTCCTATAAATATCCTATTGGAGGCAGAGGCAAAAAGATATCCACGCAGAGATCAAAACTAGGCTTTAGATTAGTTTAGTTTAGATTTTTCTTTTATTTTTTGTTTCTTTGTAATTAAGATTAGAGAAAGATTCATAAGAAAAAGAGAAAGTGGATTCAAGAGTGACATTTGATGTAAGTTTCTTCTTTCTGTTATTGTTTCTTTATTTAATCAAAAATTGCTTTTACATCTTCATGATTCAAGTTTATTAACCATCTAGATTACTTTCTTCTCTTTTGATTTCTAAATCCATATGAATCTTATAGCATCTGAATAGCCTTGCCATTTTGAGTGCCATCAATAACTCATGATGATGGATTCCTTCTTTTAAAATTTGCATTAATTCATGCTTGCTATTTGAGTTTTGATGATATAATGTGGATGGAATCGAGTCTCTTCTTATGGGTTATGCGTTGATTGCCTTTAATTCAAGGTAAACCGTCACAAAAAAAAATCTAAGGTTGGACAATCGTCTGAAAAGGTAAGTAATCTTGTAGGAACACATAGTAGATTTTTTTTGACGAATTTCTTTCTTTTTAGTTCTCTTTTAAAAACTAAAAATACAAAATTTTTCTTCTTTTTCCTTCTTCCTACTTCCTCTTCTAACTTAACATAGTTTTCTTTTTTATCTATTTCAAAATAAAAAGAATAATTAAACTATTTTAGTGATTTAAAAACATACATCACATTTCTTCTTGTGGATCACGACCCGCATAGTCACTTGTAACTGTAGTTAAATTGCGAGAAGACAGAGTAATATTTTTGATTTCAGATTACATATTTTAATATCTCTGGTTTTTTTCTAATCATGTTTCACCCAACATCCTTGCTCAGGTAAAATATTCAAATATTTTTTAAGTTTAAACATCCATAACCCATTTTGATGTATTTTCATTTTTTTTTTGTAGCTTGTTGCTCATGCATTGCAAATTTATGAACCCACTCTTTAAAAGGGGTCATGGGAGAGTATACTATACCTGATTTGTATAATATCATGTACAATATGAAACAAGCACTTAAAGGCGGTGAAGAAGGATGCCCGATGAAGCATACCCATGTATATAAACGAAAAAATAGAACTTTGTCACTTGTAGTTTTTATTTAGTTAATATGTCTAACATTTGAACTCGTGTAACTTGAATTATTTAGTTAATTTTATGAAAATTCTATGAACTGAGATGTTAATTTGACGAGATCTTTGAATTTAGATGAATGAAAATTTTATATCTAGTTCAAAGCACTTGTGATATTTTCTGAAGTTATTTTTTTATTACCAAAGGTTTTTCATATAATATTTTTTCTTTTTTTTGCGCTACGTTGTATCTGAATCATTGTTGACTAATTATGGTAGAAAAATCTTCTTTTAACTTTTGTACGACCGTGAAAGGTTGAACATTATTGTTCTGTTCGGCTATTAGTGGCCGAATAAAACAGTTCCGTTCGGCCATTGACAACCGAATATTGTTCGGCTGTGAACGACCGAACAAAACTGCTTTGTTCTATCATCAATGACCGAAATGCTTTGACCCTAACTCATGGAACATAATTCATATTATTTAGATTCTCAAAGCAAACTTTATATTAGAGTACATGAAAGAAAATGGGGACTATTCTATACCTTTATCCTATTCAGAAAGAATCCAAATTGTGAGGGATGGTGTAGTTCCTGATAATTGGATGAGCATGATCTTATTGAAAATATACCTAGAGGGGAGGTGAATAGGTGTAGTTCTAATCTAGTGACGAATAATGAGGAATTAAAATTAAATGCGAGCACACACAACGTGTAACCAAAAGTGTAGCCGAATTTCTCGTGAAGGGCTCTAGAACTTCTCCTCACGATTCCTCTAAACTAAGAGTTAAGATGCTTCAATAGCTCTCTTGGTTAAACATAAGTGTGAGCACACAAACAATATCAAGCATGTATTGACATGAGCAATAATAACAATATAAGATATAAGAGTAGAGAGTTAAGAGATAGAGAGATCCAAACGCAAACACAAGAATATGTTTCGATATTCGAGCCACCGCTCTACGTCTCCGCCTTCTTACAGATGGATTTTAATATCCACTAAGGATCTTCCACAAAGGGACCTCCATCTAGAAATTACAACTTACAATCGGGAGTACACAATTTCAACTCTCTCGCGCCTCTACATAAGAGGGTAGGTACAAAGCTAAGCACAAAGTAAAGAAAGATTACAACTTGGTGATCACAAAGATCACAAATAATACTTGGTGATTCAATAACCACAAACAAAACACCTCTCATAATTCAAGATCTTAGAGGATAGATTTTGAATGAATAAATATATGAGTGCACAAAGTTTTGGAAAAGAAACACAAAGGAAAACACCTGAAAAAACTCTTGAAATGATAAGGAATTGAAGAATAGAAACTAGATTCTCAAAACTTGTTTTCTTTTGATTTTTAAAACTTTGAAACAAATAGAGATATAGATTTTAAAGCTCTAAAACTTGTAAAAACTTACTTAAAACTTAGTAGAAGTGGGAAAAAAATTTAGCTCTTAAAAATCTTGACAAAAACTAGCCAAAGCAGCCCTTATATAGAGCCCCGAAATTCTAGCTGTGAGGCTCAGAACAGGTCAGAAATGACCTGTCGGTAGACCACCGGATGACCGGCAACAGTCATTTTTTCTGACCATTGGAGTTGCCGGTCGACCGCCCCCGCAACACAGAGAGGGACTTTCTCTTCTCGGTCGTTCGCTCGATTGGTCGGCCTCTACCTGAAAGTTGGGTTGAGTCAGTTGGTCAATCGGTCAGTTGACCGCTAGTTAGGTTGTGCATGTGGGCATGTCGGTCAATCAGTCGGTCAACCGTAAGCAGCCCAAAACCCAATTTTTGAAGGTTTAAAAGCCCGCTCCATAAACCTATAAAAATTCCAATAAATCCTCATAAATTCTACAAAAAAAAGTTCATATAAATACTTTGAAGTACAAATATGTGTGATAAAAAATCAACACATATTACAAACAATTGAAATATTTTTGCGATAAAGAAATATAGGGAAAAATCAAATCGTATTTTCCAAAATTCAAACATTGAAATGGAAATTCGATTTTTCTATAAACTTGTATAAATACAAAAAGAAGATATTGAAACACATTTGAAGTATAATGTGTATGGATAGAATCCAATACACATCGTAAATGATTATACTTATTTTTGACAATAGATATCAGAATAAATTTCGATAAAAATAAAACTTAAACACATGACATAAATACTTCAAAATAGGTTTTTCTAAATATATATGAATCATCAATGTATATAGTTCCCGTTCCCGGGATACGTACCTAGATACGTGTCCTGATTTTTTTGACCGTATTGTTTCAATTTTCTTTCAGTATTAGTTTTTAGTTATGATTGCTTAAGTTATTTGGTATGAGATCTAGATTCTCAGTCTTAGAGTCAACCCTAACCTGGACCGGGAACCCAATACCAGTGTACTACCCAATTGACCTTTCTGGTAGTCCAATTTAATCAATTTCAGTTTCAAACATTATTTTCTAATATTTTAAATTTTTCATGATTCTCTAAATTTTTTAGTTATTCTGCAAAATCTTCAAAATCGGTGTCGATTGGTATCGCTGACAGATTCCCTGATATTTAGTTTTTAGATCGAATTGAATTATTAGAAACAGCTTTCACATTACTTTTTAGAATCTTATTTTCTATCTAAATATATTTTTTGGGATTTTTCTGAATTTATCAAAATTTGACCGATTTTGGTGTCGACCGGTATCGCCGGAAGATTTTAGGATTTTTAATTTGAAAACCAGATTAAATTTCTCGAATCTGATTTCACTAGGCATCTTAAAATAATATTTTCTATTTTGAGAATTTTTTGGAGAATTTCTGAAATAGTCAAATTTTACCCTATTTTAAATAATAATATTATTTTTCTTTCTTTTCTTTTCTTTTCTTGCTTTGTCCTTCTCCACTCCTCCACTTTATACTCCTAGGATATCCTATTAATTTAATTATTTAATAATATATTTATTAATTATTTTTCTTATTTCTTTTTCTTTTCTTTATTTTTTGCTTTTCCTTTTCCTTTCTTTTCTTTCTTTTTCTTCTTTTCTTTTTCTCTTTCTTTCTCCCCTTACCCCACTCCCATACCCTGCCAACCTGCACCAGCAGTAGCAGCTCCTCTCCCCCTCATTCCTCCTCTCATACTCTCCTTCTCCCTCTCTTTCTATTTTTTTTTCCTTTATTTCGTCCCTTCTTCCCATTTATCTCCATTCCTTCTTCACTTCTCCCACCAACACCCTTGTTAAAAAGATAAAATCTCAGACAGCTTTTAAACCAGTCTGAACGATATCTAACTTGTCGACATTTATAAAAGACAAGTCGTAGACAAGCTGATGACCAGTTTCTACCCATCCCCGAGGGACAAATCAGCGACTTGGACTCTACTGATCCAGTGAAGCAGACAGTAAGCCAAGGTTGTCTTTGAAGAGACCTAAGCAGGCCTAAGATGCTGAGCTTTGCCTGAAGCTAATTTTAGCTTTGCCGAAAGCTTTCTTAGTAGTTTCGCATGAAGCTTTTCATAGCTCCACAGAGAGCTAACTTACAGCTTCGCCTGAAACTAATTCTAGCTTCGTCGGAAGCTTTCTTGATAGCTTCTTATGAAGCTCTTCATAGCACCACAGAGAGCTAACTTACAGTTTCGCCTGAAGCTAATTCTAACTTCGCCGAAAGCTTTCTTGATAGCTTCTCATGAAGCTCTTCATAACTCCACAGAGAGCTAACTTACAACTTCGCCTGAAACTAATTCTAGCTTCGTCGGAAGCTAATTCTAGCTTCACTGGAAACTTTCTTGATAGCTTCTCAGGAAGCTCTTCATAGCTCCACAGAGAGCTAACTTACAGCTTCGCCTGAAGCTAATTCTAGCTTCGCTGGAAGCTAATTCTAGCTTCACCGGAAGCTTTCTTGATAGCTTCGCATGAAGCTTTTCATAGCTCCACAGAGAGCTAACTTATAGCTTCTCCTGAAGCTAATTATAGCTTCGGAAGCTTTTTTGATAGCTCCGCCTGAAGAGGCTAGCTCCGCATGAGGAAAGTAACCACCTCTATTAAGTTAGTGAGGGGAGTTAATGGGTAGTTACACCCATGATCCCTCATTAAGAGGAGACAATCAAGGGAATTATAACTCCTTATTGAGCCTATAAATAGCCCATTAATAGGCTAGATTCAGGGGCTTGAAGAAATTCAAGTCCAAGAGGCTTTTTGAAGAGCATAAGCTTCTTTGGTGGCTTCAAAGCTTAAGCCAACAAGAGATCTACTCCCTCATTTTCAAGAATTCAGAAAATTACTTCTCTAATCCTAGAAGGATCAATTCAGGGTGCTAACACCCTAAGATCTTCCTCCCTCTCAAGGATTCTTCAGAACCAGGCGAGAAGGAATTCCCAGGCAGTAGCATTCGAAGATCGATAGCTCGTATCGTCAACGGGACAAATTGGTCGCGCGCTGATCAGACTCCCACTGCACACTTTCCCAGAAATCTCAGAGAAGATCTACTTGTAATTTTCTTTTTCTTTCTATAAAGAATTACTTGTAATTTCGCTCATCGATTCTCTTTGTAAGTTTTCCCCCAACAAATTCGATGGAAAACAAGATGGCGACTCTGCTGGGGACTGCATTCTCTACTGCTGAGAATCAAGTGTCACAATGCGACGATCAGATCTTCAGGTCTATTGCTGAGACGTTGGTGTTTGGTGGGAGAAGGTTCCTTGTAAAATTTCCTTGAATCAAATGAAAAATTACAGCGGATTTACACTCCGACTACAAGAGAGGAAAGATGTTAAGACTTGAATCTCCCCTTTGTTTAATGCTGGGTTCTTGATGCGGCGGTGGAAAGTGAATCTTGTTTTCCGTTGACCGGGTGAACGTCAAAGCTTCTTGAGGATCTTCTCTTTGGATGGCAGATGGAGTAACATAGCTCATGTCGACCAGGAATCTCAAAGAGATTATAAGCAAAGATTAACTTGTACGCAGCAAGTTGTTTAAAGAGCTGGACTCTCTCTCTTTTTGGTGGAAGTCTCGGGATTTCTATAGCTCACGAGCTAAGTTCTTCTCCAAGAATTATCTGATCAACCAACCGACCCCTTCTCAATAGCAAGCGGGGCTATTTATAGAGGTTTTCTAGGGGTGAACGTGCCCCCTAAAAACACTTCATAATGGGGGTTAACTTTCTCATTATGTGGACAGTGATTGGCCCCATAACGAGGGCAGTTATAACTGAGACGCGGGTTTCGACCCTCGCATCTTGGTGCTGCAGTAATGCTGAGACGCGGGTTTTGACCCTCGCGTCTTGACGTCGCAGAGATGCTGAGACGCGGGTTTTGACCCTCGCGTCTTGACGTCTTAGAGATGCTGAGATGCGGGTTTTGACCCTCGCGTCTTCGCGTCTTGGTGCTGCAGTGATGGCTATGATTAGTCCTGCGTCTGGAGTTTGGACTCTGCTCTTTGATGACTTGTCTTCAGTGATTTTTAGACAGCCTACAGAACCCCTCCAAAGTTTTCGATATTCCGCGGTTGACTGGGACGGATTTCGAAATACTTTGGACTCTAGTTGAATTCATTCTTCTCATGATTGGACTGACAATCATTTGAGATGCTCTGAGCTTGATCTTGTCTGGAATATGGTCTTCGTGAGTGTACTGTGGAACCCTTTGAAGCCGCCAGAAATGATCGTGGCGAGTGTCTAGATACACAGTCTAAACCTCCCAGTGCTCGGAGTTTGTTGTTGGTGTACTTTGAACCAGGGGTAAATAGTCATCTGCTTGTGCCAGTGTACTGTTGAACTGAATTGCAGAAGCAAGGACTGAATGCAAGTCCTGTAGACACAGTGGTCATGCTGCTTTAAAGACATGCCTCCTGTAGGGATGCGTCTTTTGGGATGAAGACGCAGCTTTCGCTCTGTGAAGTAGACGCGGCTTTGGCTTGGTTAAAGAGGCGCAACCTTCGGAGGGACGCGATTTTTTTCTGTTGAAGACGCATTCGTGTCGTGGGCGCGTTGCCACGTGTCCAGTAAACTTGAGGGGACATCTTCTTTTTGGCGCGCGAATTTCGCGTTGCATTTAATATGCTTGCCACGCGTCAGGCAGGGATTAGGCGTCGAGCCAAGAGCCACGTATCTCTGCGAATCGCTGTGTCTATAAAAGACAACAGTCTTTCAAGAGTCATCATTAGACTCTTCTTCTTCGCTGAGCCTTTTAGGTTAAGAAAAGCTCGAAGCTTTTTTCTGTTTTCACCATCTGAAACACCGATTTCACGATTGCGATGGCACCAAAAGCCAAACATGCTGCTTCGTCCTCAAAGGCCGTTGTTCCTGAGGCCTAAATGGGCGGTTCCTCCATCCAGGAGGCCCCTATTTCAGGTAATAAACCATCCGATTTGGTTTCCGCCATTAAAGGGGCTTATAAAGTTCTTTTAACTTTTAAGTCCCTTTTTGAATGTGAACCGCCAACGCTAGGGGTGAGCATCGGTCGGTTCGGTTCGGTTTTTGCTAATTTTTTCAAAACCGAATCGAACCGATTAGACTTAGTAACCGAACCGAACCGAACCGACTCAATTCGGTTCGGTTTTTCGGTTTTTTCGTTAGGTTCATATATTTTCATCATTCTTGCATTTTTTAATAACCATTATATTATCATCCTTTAAATATCCTAATCTCAAATATCCAATACCTAAATTAGAAACAAGAAAAAAAAACCCTAACCTTAATGTGAATTGAAAATTTCATGTTCTAAAACTTTTACACTGTATTTGAGCTCTTATATCAAAGCTCGCATAATTATTATTAACTTTTACTAACAAGATTACAAAAGAAAGAACTATATTAATATAAATATTATTCTCAATTATGATAGTGTACTTAACATGGCTTTCACATATTCAATATAAAATATGATATTGCTAGAACTAATGAGATAATGTTCCATCTGTTTTTTTATGAACTATATGATTCACTAAATTGAATTTGAGTGGGGTAATACATAGGGTGAGAAGTTCGTTCGGTTCGGTCGGGTTCGGGTTTTGTAACCCAAAACCGAAAACTAACCGAACTAGAGCGGTTCGGTTCGGTTCGGGTTCGGGTTTCGATTTTTGATCGGTTATTTCGGTTATAACCGAACTCTGCTCACCCCTAGCCAACGCGGGCTCGTGCCTGTGTTTGATCTTCAGGCGCGGTTCTTGAGTTGATAGACAAGATGCAGGTTTGACAACCCTTGTATCTTCACATTATCAACTTGAGCCCGTATCTGTTGTTTGAGCACAGGGCCGCATTTGAGCCTCGCGTTTTGGACTCAATGCTCAGAATATTTCTAAGTGTGGGGAGTTCAGACGCAGACTTCTTATGATTCTTGCGTCTTGTAAGATCAGACGCAAGTTTTAATGAATCTCGCGTCTGAGTCCGATGCTTAGAAATTTTTCTAAGTCCTGGATCTTAAAATGCGGGCTTCATGCTAGCCTCGCGTTCTTTGAATCTGAACGCAGATTTTGATGATCTCCGCGTCTGGATTTATTTCTGCGTTTGAGCTTCAAACACTTAACCATTTTATTTCAGATTTCTGATTAAGTGTTCTTCTTCTTGCAGTACGATACTCCTCCAACCCTTTGTCCAAAAAGTGCCACTTTGGGCATGTAGGCGGCGCTGATCATAACCTGACCTTTGTGCTGCAAAAAATTGCTCCTGTGACTACTGGTAAGTCGAAGGAGCGAAAGGAGAAGATCTCCAAGGCCAGTATGATGACCCTCCGAGAGATTATCTCTGACGGAGTATTTGAGACGGATTCGCACACTCCACTACAGAAGCCTGTCTTCTTCTTTGGTGATGACATCGACGAGGATGATAGGACTTTGCATGACGGAGATTATAAGTGACTCCGTCAGATAGGGGACAGGAGGTTCTTTCTTCCCAACATGGAAAGAATGTATCCTCTATCTTATCTTCAGCACATGTCTGTTCACCGTGCGATGGAATGGGATCTTTTCTGATTTGCCTCCAGTGTCTCTCTCGGCATACTGGTGCCAAAGGAATACACTCTGCCGGTCATGAGAAAGAGGTCTTTGGTTTATTTCCCGGATTGGTCAGATCTGAGTATCCGAGAGGGGAAACCCCTCATCTCGGTACTACCTTCATCAATCAGTTCATAAAGGTTAGGGGTGATTTTCCCGTTGACTTCCGCCCGCTCGGGTGGGTTCATTCTTCCGACAGATCCTGGTAAGGCAGAATGGTTGGATTTATCCTCGTCGAACTTGGAGCTCTGCTGGAACAGGTGGGGTTGTACCACTCGGTCAGGGCTTTGCAATATGGCCTCCCGCAAAGTTCTCATAATTTCTATGGCATCCTGGAGCATTATAATCCTTTGACGGGGATATTTTTTACTCCGGCGGAGAGATGGGGCTCGCTCTTCATGAGCTGTATGAAGTTTCGGGGCTTGTTATGGGAGACGCCCCTTATGCGGAATACGTTCCGACTTCTGAAGAACTTCATCTATTGAAGAAGGAGAGCCCTCAAGTATATGAGACGTACTGGGAAGTATTGTGTCACTTCTATATCTGCGGCCAAATAACTTCCTGGAGGACCCGGGGTGTCAAGCAGATGTCCTGGGCGAGCTACCTATTCAGCGGTATAAATGAGAAAGATAGTCCAGTGACCAGGCTGGCTCCTAGTACTAATGAAGAGATTACTGAGAGGATTGACGCTTCTGCGAGCTCTTACACCACGGAGTCAAATGAAGATACTTTCAAACCTGATACGGTCTTTGAAAGTTTTCATCATCAAGCCCGAGTTCCCATTTCTGACCAAGCGTTATTGGCGGGCTTTCTCATGTTGTGGCTGAAGCGCTGTGTGGTGCCAACACTGCCTCATGAAGTTATTGTCGCCGATGTGGTGTACCCGGCGGTTTTGTTGGCCGATGGCAAGTCTATCGCCCTTCTTCCAGCAATGGTGACTGGAATTCAGAGTGGATTACGGGCTCTGGTTAAGAGCCTGTACCAAGTGGAAGCCATTGTCGACTCCAAGGGCAGACCAGAAGTTGACTCGAAGGGAAGGCCAAGGGTAAAGACCCCTAACCCCAGGATCGAGCTTCCATATACGTACTTTATGGCTTGGTACGTTATGCACTGCCCTTCAGTGATGACGGCGGTGCCTCTATCCGAAGGGTTTGTCCCTTTTGTGCAGAAGCTGGAGAACTCAAGCTGGTCTTGCTATTACATGTTCTACGTTCGGAAATATATTCTGAACGCTTCGAACTATCATCTCGACCGTTGCTTCCCCGAAATTACCGGTGCATCTTACGGGGATAAGTTCGCCGATCTTGTGGGACCAGATGATTTCACGAGGCTGCCATCGGGAGTCTTCTGGTGGCTGATTAATATTCGGCCTGAGTATCTGCTCTTCCGACAAGGGAATTCATGTACGATCGCGCCTTACATGCCAAGTCGTTTTGCTCGACAGTTCAGTTATGATCAATTATATGTCGGTAACCCCAATGCCAAACTCTCCTTCAGCGGGAATTTGTTTGAAGGTACTCGGGCATGGTATTATAGTGTGGCTGGAGGGATAAAAGCTATTTTCAGCTTGCCTCACAAGACGCCTAATTGTTACACTAGCCTTAGCTTCTGTACTTGGTACTCCCTAGCTAGCAAGATGCCTGATTTTTCAATAAATATCTCATGCATTAAGAGCATCAAGGCGTCTTATAAGGACAAATTGGAGTCCAGGCATGGAGGAATACCAGGCAGCCGAGAAAGAGGCAGGAGGGGAAACAGGGGCGGGACCGAGAGCAGCAACACCCAAGGAGCAGCCCGCTAAAAAGAGTCGGCAGGCTGTGTCCAAACGTTCCCACGGCTCTACTTTCAAGGGTGAGCCTATCCCAAAGAAGGCTAGGAGGGAATCGGAGACCTAAGCTTTAATGTCCGAGGTAGCCCCTTCTGGTGTTGAGGAGCAGAGGGAGGAAGAGGAGGAAGAAGAGGAGATTCCCCCTCTTCGTCCTCGCGGTCTACGCAGCAGGGGCCCCATGATCCTGGAAGAAGGGGAACTTGTAGATGAACCCGCCACGGCTGAAGAGGCTGAGCGACCTGAAGTCGACTTGGTCGGGAGGGATAACGTTGAAATCCCAGGGGTTTTAACTCAGCCTGGGCCTTCTTCAGTTTATGAGAGGAGGGCTGAAATATAATAGCCTGGGTCTCCTACCGTATTGATGCCCAGCTCGCGGGTAGTTGATCCCAGCCCTACTACTGGGATACTTGGCGGTAAGGTCTCAATTGTTGAGGCCTCTTGTGTCGAGCTGTCATCTTCATCGTCTGAAGAGCATGAATATTATTCTGGCGATGAAGTCAATTTTGGCGATGAACCCGCTCTTCCAGATACGAGCAAATTCTCACATATTTCGGAAGAAGAGATACAAGGGTGTGACCCTATGACGGTTTCGCCACTGGCAACGATCGCTGCTGCTTAAGGTACCCTCGTCTTTTTGAGCCGGCTTCCCCTTTAACTAGAGAAGGGTTATGACATTTTCTTTTGTGTTACAGGGCTGGTTGTTGACAGTGAGGTTGCAACCTCTCAAATTGAGGAAATGATACAAGAGTTGGCCCAGCAGGAGGGCCTTGAGGCTCCTATAACTGGAGTGCCTCAAGAGAGTACAACTGTCGACGTCCAAGAGGTCTCAACCCTACAAGACCTGCCCAGGAATTCACCCCCCTTAGATCCTCAGCTTGGTAAGAGGATATTGACGCATTGAAAATTTTTTTCTCTTTTTTTTATTGTCATGGTTGATGTTTTGGTGGTTTGTAGAGAGTGCTGGGGTAGCTCAGGTAGAGGATCTTGCGGCAAACCTTGGTGCAGAAGGCAGTACAGTTCAAACCTCGACCGAGGAACCCGATGTTGCCAGATTTGCTGTCAGTTCGGCCACTACGACAATAACTGCTCCAGAGGTATCAGTGACCATCTCAGCATCTGACGAACCTATCGTCGATCTCACTCCTGTGCAAAATTAAACGATTCCCATCTCTCGCCCTGTGATGGAAAGGGGGTCTGGGAGTACATCAGCAGAGTTCTCTCAGCTAATGAGATCATGGAAGAGCTAGCACGTCAAATGGTGCAGCAATTCTTTGCTTCCATGTGATCTTGCATTGACCTCATTCTTTCTGGGGGCAGCTCTTTCGAGTTTGCCCAAATACTTCTCGAAAACCAGATCGAGAACATAGGTCATACGGGGAGTCCTTCGTAAGCTAGGGCATGCCTGATGCTAGTGGAGCAGCTGGGAAGCTATTTAAGGAGCTCAAGTCTCTGGACAATGCTGGTTCAGTAGACGAGGCTCGGACAACCCTGAATAAGCTCTTGCCGCTCAAGAACATGAGTGAAAGGAGATGGAGGAACAAATAGCTGAAGAGACCCGCCATCTCTAACATTTTCAAGCTGACCACCGAAGGCTGATTGGCGATTTGAAGGAATCCGAAATCGTCATATAGAGCTCAGAGCAGGTTATTGTCACAGCTCGAGCTACCATAGCCAAGGCAGAAGCCTTGATTGAAATCAATGAGCAGAAGCTTGCCGTTGCTAGGAAGAGGCTGGAGGAGCTGGAAACTGCCAAGATACAGGCTGAAGAGAACCTTTCTGCTCATTCCTCCAGACTGGAGTCTTTTCGAGCACAACTAGCTGCGAAGAGGTTTTTGTCTGAGGAGGAGTTGCGAGTCCAAGCTCTAATGGAGGCTGAGAAGACACGTCAGCACGAGATGCATTGTCTCTGAGAACAAATCCATTCTTTGGCGAAGCAAGATTATTAGCCTCCTTCCTTCCCCTTTTTTTTGTTCTACTTGTCAAGAGTATCTGTATTACTTTTACCATTTTTGAATCCAATAATAAAAGTCTTTAGAATTTTGCTCCATTTCACATTTTTTGCTTGCTGTAGATGAACTCAATTTTATAACTGCAGCCTTTGACTGTAGTCTTTAGTCGGTCATGAATAATAAACTCAGGCTGAACTGAGTTCTTGAGCGAAAATGCGGTTCTCATTTATAATGGAGACGCGGTTCTGGGAAACGCGTCTCTGACCCGTTAATGGAGACGCCGTGAAGACGTGTGAAATCTCCTTTTTGATAAAGACGCGACTGTGATTATGGAAGGACGTGGACCTCCGGACGCGGCCCTTAACTCTGTCAGGATGCAGGATGCAGGAAGTAGTGGGGACGCGGTCTTGGGCTCCACAAGACTGACGCATGGATCTCATCTAGTTGATGGGGACGCGGCACTAGCTCAATAGAGACGTGGCTCTGGTCCCTTGATAAGGCGCAAACTCAAGCTATATTGAGTTTATGATAAAGACACAACTGTCATCTTGCAATGGAGACGCAGTTTTGGGCTCCCCGTGTATGACATAGGCCTTCTCTGTTGAGAACGCAGCTTTCAAGTTGATGTAGACTCAGGACGCAACCTCTAAATGGGCCCCATTTGCCGAGGGGATGCGGCTCTAAATTATTCAAGGGTCGCGGTCACGGATCTCTTAACCGGAATGAGAAGAACGCCACCTTCGAATTCACAAAGGGACGCAGGTTTCAGGACGCGACCTTTGGGTCTGCGTTTGATGCAACCTCCCAAGCGTTACAGGCAGCTCGTCTTAAAGATCTTTAAATGCCAAATCGGCATTGACAATTGGGGATTTGTGTCCTCCGATGTTTCCCGAAGCGGCGATCCACGCGTCAAGCCTTCATTGGGCTTTGGCATTAACACCTTTAAATGCCAAGTCGGCGTTGACGGCTGGGGATTTGTACCCTTGACGTTTTCGAAACGGCAACACACGCGTCAGTTCTTTATTGGGCTTTGACGTTCGTGTGGGAATTAAGGCTAATGGCTCGGATTATTGCGCCATTAATTATAGGCCTTATGGATTGCCTATAATAGGCCTCACCCCCTTAGCAGTCTATTGCTCAGGCTGTTTTTCCTCGAGAGCAGGCACTCTGAGGGATTTCATCTTCTTCCCTCAATGGGACTTGCCCCCATGGACAGCGAAGACCCAAAGCTTTCATGCTTTTCTTTAATCTTTTCAGAAGATTATCACTGTCAAGTGATTTCAAGATCAAAAGTGTCCCTCTGAGTACTTTTTATATCCGCGCCTTGATGCAGAAAGTTCAACCTTTAAAGGGTTATTCTGTGGGTAGGAATCACTTGTCCGGCATGAAATACTCCATCCAACTGAGTTTCAGTTTTGTTGTTCCTTGAAGAGATTCACTCTCTTGATCTTCTCTTGAAGTCTGACTGGTGCGCCCATTATTTGGAGGTTGTGCCTTTTAAACTTCTTGATGAAGCGCGAGTTGATTGAGTCTGAACTCTAACTCAAAATCCCCTGGACGCGAGTGTAATGAACTTGGCACCTGGACCGTGAGACGCGAGCTTTACATATAGAGCTCGCGTTCGAGGCTGTTGACTTAGAAAAATTTTAATTCTGACCGAGGGCTTCAGACTTGAATGTGGCAACCCTTGTTTCTCAACAAGGATATGGCAATTTTCGCGTTTGGTTCTTCTTCGCGTCTCATATTTTAGACGCAGGTCTTAAAATTAGACCGCGTTCAAGTCTGTGTGTATTCGAAATCCACAACTTTGATCGCGTCTGTTTCTGTCATAACAGAATTTTGACTTCCTGCGTGGGTCATCCCTGCGTCTGAAGTTCATCGCTATGCCGCGTCTGTTCTTCAATCTTTCTGCTTCAGGATGCTAACCTTCTGGTTTTTACTTCTCGCAGGTAGCCTCAATCATCCTTTCGCATATTCGCTAGGCCCTTGGGAGAATATATCGGCCAGCGAACTTGTTCAATGGTCGACCATTGGAGGAGAAGTTACTGCTCCTGTTTATGGGAGACAAGGATTTGACATCCGCCGAGACCCCATGGGACACAATGCACCAGTCATGCTTCCGGGTTCGCCATGGTCACAGTGGGTATGGCGGTGGATATGGTGGTGGGTATGGTCCTCTTGCAGGTTACTGGAAAGAGGACATCACCTGTAAGGTCTCGAATCCTCCCTTCACCAATCTTACCCCAGAAGTGACATCGATGAAAAGTTAATTTTCATTAGATGACTTTCTGGTGGTAGAGATGTTCATCAACGAAGGATCATGGCCTGCACCAGTTGGTCAGGTGGAATCAGAAGGTTCTGCTGCATTTCGACCTCAAGAAACACCACTGTTCTTGGTCAATGATGGACTCCTTCGATGTTTACGTCATGCATTATGATGTAATCAGTATCCGATCATTACCATAGTGCGTAGCCTTTCTTTGGCGCCCTTCCAAACATCTTGTATTTGGAGTGGTGAGGATGCTTCAGGGAGTGAGTGCAACCTTTTATTGAGAGAGGGACTTCTTTGTACTCCTGTATTGTAACACTCAATCTTATTGTATAAGAGAGCGTTTTGTATCACTTTCATGTATAAATAAAAGCGACACTTTTTTCTTGTCTTCTTCTATTGTCTTGAATTCCTTTTTTGTATTGAAAATTAGATGAATAGTAGTAAAGGATTTTTGGCTAGCTAAGAATATGAACACTCCTAACAAGTCCAAGTTTGTAGAAAAATCCTATTTCAAGAATCCAACAATGCTGTTAGAGGTGTGATATTAACTTGACAGAATTGAGATAATTCTTGTGGACTTGCCAATCTATAAATGAGAATGACAAGTGGAATTTGTACCCCCAGGGAGGATGAGTTTTCATCAAGAGTTTGGAATTAACTTGACTAAGACCCAGCTGGGGTTTTAGTGAAAACACTATTAACAGTATAATGTTATCCTAATAATATTTTTAAGTGGACTTGTTGTTCTGTTGACAAGAATAACAAGTGAGACTAGACTGGCGGGGAATCTAGGAGAATCTTTGCCGTTAGAGGTGTGATGTTAACTTAACGGGTTGAATTAAATCTTGTCAGAAGTGTAATGTTAATTTGACAAGGGTGTGAGTCAGAGGTGTGATATTAACTTAACCCAAAAGTATTTCAGCTTTATTTGGGAAAACTGAAAGTGTCACTATCATAGGTGTAATGTCTAACTTGACAGCGGGGGTAATGCTAGAGGTGTAATTTTGAACTTGGCATTGATCATCTTGACTTTGACAAGGAAGTCCGAGGGAAGGTCATGGCCATACGTGTATTGTTGAACTTAGCAATGACCTGGACGCTAGAGGTGTAGTGTTAAACTTAGCATCGTTCATTTCAGCTTCGATATGGAAGCCTGAGGGGAAGTGACTGTCAGAGGTTTAGTATTGAACTTGGCAGCAACTTGATTACTATTAGAAGTGTAATATTAACTTAACAGTAATTTGTCAGAGGTGTGGTATTAACTTGACAGAAATTGACTCGTGATGGGAGCAATTTGAGGACCCGTCGTTCCATTGATGAGAAGGACAAGTGGAATTTAAAAATGTCAGAGGTGTAGTGTTAACCTGACAAATTTGAAGGCTTGCTACTCCATATAGGGTTGACAAGTTAGGTTTGTACTCGATAGGGAGTATTGAAAATTTTCATTACCAAAGGTATAGTGTTAACGTAGCAATGATTGTGTTTTGTAGACCTACCATTCTGTGTCTGAGAATTGGTAAGGGACTTTGGAGGAGAGAGTGGAACTAGCCCACTTAGGATTTTTAGCAAACCCTTAGCTATCAACGGATTTGAGGTGCCTTTACCAACTACCGTTTGAGTTGGGCTAGCCATGCTATTCCCCTCAGCATGGTGAGTTGTCGAAGACTTATGTTGGGCTTAGAAGCCAACATTTTCTTCTGCCCTTAGCCGTCGGAGGCGCCGGACGTTAATGAAGAGAGCAATATTAAAATCCATGTTTCGTCTTTCGTTTCTTTATCAATATTTACATCATGTATCACGGTACAGTCAGTACCCGATTAGCTCGTCACCGATCTACCGTGATGTTACCTAATAAAGGAAAGAAATTTCTCTTGGATCTGGAGCTTTGATCAGAGGTGTAATTTTAACTTGATCAGAGGAAGAGTACTATTAAGGATAGTACTTCTTCAGGAACCTGCCGTTGATCGGCATCATGAATGTATCGCCATTTGAAGTTATGAGGCGATATGCTCCATTTGAGTAGACTGACTCTACTACAAATGGTCCTTCCCATTTAGGCTGGAATTTTCCTTTTGTCTTATGTGTCATCACCATAGGTCTTCTGACGGCTAAGACAAGGTCACCTTTCTTGAAAGTTCGCACCTTAACTTTCTTGTTGAAGGCTCTGGTAATCCGGGCTTGGTAGAGCTCGATTTGTTGTTGGGCCTGCAGACGTTTATCATCTAAGGCCTCCAATTCTTGGAGTCACTGTCGATGCTTCTCCTCACTTGTCATCTCCGCTGTCAAGGCGACGCGTAGAGATGGGATTTGGATTTCTAGTGGAAGCACGGCTTCACACCCATATACCAACGAAAACGGAGTAGCTTTAGTTGGGGTTCGAATAGTTGTGCGATAGGCCCATAAGCATTCGCCTAACTTATCGTCCCAGTCTCGCTGACTTTTTGAGACAAACTTCTTGAGAAGTTTTCCAATGATTTTGTTGAAAGCTTCTGCGAGACCGTTAGCGACGGGGTAGTATGCCGTTGAGGACACACTCTGGATTCTGAACTTAGCGCAGAATCTCTGAAAAGTTTGACTGACGAACTGGGGTCCATTATCATGGACGATTCGCCGAGGTACACCAAAACGGTAGATGACGTGATTTTTAACGAATTTGATCACATCAGAGGACTTTACTTCCTTCAACGGAATGACCTCAACCCATTTAGAAAAGTAATCGGTAATGGCTAAAATGAACCGATGTCCTTTTGATGACGGTGGGCTGATGGGGCCAACTACATCCATGCCCCACATCTCAAATGGCTAGGTAGAAGTTGTAGAGTGAAGGTACCCTGGTGCTTGATGGATGAAATCACCATGCACTTGGCAGGCGTGACATCTTTTGGCATAAGTGATGGCGTCAGAGACCATATTAGACCAATAATATCCCAACCTTTGGAGTCGATTCCCAAGTTTTGGGCCAGGTTGATGGGCTCCACATGTGCCGCCATGGGCCTCTTTCAATACCTCCTGTGCCTCTTTTTGTGATAGGCAGCGAAGCAAGATCCCGTCATGCGATCGACGATACAATGTTCGTGTGATCGCATTATAGTAGAATTTGTGGGCTTTCCTTCTAATGACAGCCGCTTCTTTGGTATCATCAGACAGGATGCCGTATAAGACATAATCAATGTAAAGGAATCGCCAGTCTCTAGGCTCTGGGCCGGTTGACGACTCAAGAGCTTCTTTAACTTGACAATCTCCTGTTGGCTTCTGGTAATCCTCAGAAGCAATTCTCGGGCAATACAGGTCATGACTGTGGACAAGTATTTTCTCTACTACTCCAGCTGGAAGGGCTAAAGAGGCAACAAGAGACGCCAGTGCATCTGCATGCGTGTTTTGCTTGTGTGGTACATGGTCGATGTAAAAGTTTATGAACCTCTCGGCCATGTGGACAGTCGCGTTGTAATAGGGTACTAGATCTTCATGTCTGACTTCGTACTCCCCGCGAACTTGGCTGACGATGAGTTTAGAGTCACCATATGCCTCGAGATTTTTAACGCCAATCTCATCGGCGAGTTGCATTCCAATCAAAGGGTATTGTACTCCACTACATTGTTGGAACAAGGCTCGGCTAACGAGACGGCTTGAGGAATCACATAGTTCTGTGGGGGAGACGAGTACCACCCCTACTCCTGCTACTATATGTCCTTTTGGACCTGTTCTCGATGCACCATCAAAGAAAAGTTGCCACACTTGTCTTTCAAAAGATGTCTGGGTCAGGCAGACTTCAACGACCTCGTCTGGGAGATCCTCGTAAAGTTCAACCGCCCTCGGATCTGGATGCTCAGCCAGAAAATCCGCCACCGCTTGTCCCTTCATGGCTTTTTTGTGGTAAAAAGTGCATTTCATATTGGGATAGCAGTATGGCCCATTTTGCCAATCGGCCATTTAACGATGATGGCTTTGTCATGAGTAACCTCAATGGGTTGACCTTTGATATGACGTTTATAGTTTGGCCTACCAAATAGTGTCGCATTTTCTGAACAGCGAACACCAATGCCAAACATTCCTTCTCGATCGGGTTGTATCGATGTTCGGCTCCAATCATTGTTCTACTCAAATAGTAGATCGCTTGCTCTCGTCCTTGATCATTGTTCTGGGCTAGTAAAGCTCCTAAAGAATGATCCATTGCTCGGACGTATATCAGGAAAGGTTTTCCAGACACTGGAGCTGTAAGGACGGGTGGTTGTGTGAGGTATTGTTTAATTTCCTCAAATGCTTACTGGCAAGCGTTGTCCCAAATGAACGAGACTCCCTTCTTCATTAATTTGGTAAAGGGTTGGCATCTTCCGGAGAGATTCGAGACGGATGTATGCCAATCGTCCTTACAATCCCCTGAGTTCTCTGAGATTTTGTGGAGGTTACATCTCCTGGATAACACGGATCTTTTTCCGGGTCCAAACGAATTCCTGTGGAAGTCACCACAAACCCTAGGAACTTGCCGCTGGCCACCCCCAGGAAGGATTTGGTGGGGGTTCATCTTCAATTGATGGGCTCGCATGATGTCAAAGATAGCCTTTAAATCGGTTATGTGATCACCTTTGGTGCGGCTTTTTACTGCGATGTCGTCAACGTAGCATTCCACCGTTTTGCGCATGTGTTCGTGAAAAATGGCATTCATGGCCCTTTGATATGTCGCCCCTGCATTCTTTAGTCCGAAGGGCATGACGGTGTAGCAGTATACCCCCAGTGGTGTCCTGAAAGAGGTGTGTTTTTCATCATCAGGATACATTTTGATTTGATTATACCCTGAAAATCTATCCATGAAGGACATTCGCTCGAATCCACACGTATTGTCAATCATGACATCCGTGATTGGAAGTGGGAATTCGTCCTTGGGACAGGCCTCGTTCAGATTACGAAAATCAATGCAGATCCAGATCTTTCCGTTCTTTTTGACAACAGGAACGATATTGGCTACCCAATTATGATACTGTTCTTCCCTGACGAAGGCAGAGTCTATAAGTTTTTTGACTTCTGACTGAATTGCCTCCATCAGTTCTGGACGGAATCGTCGCTGCTGTTGTTTGACAGGTTTTACGTCCCCATTAATGTTGAGGCGATGCATAGCCACTCGAGGATCAAGTCCAGGCATGTCCTCGTAATTCCAGGCGAAAACATCTATATATTCTCGCACCAGTACTAAATCTTCTTTCTCGGAGGGTGACAAGCTTTCACTTATAAAGATGGGCTTAGGATTAGCCTCATCTCCAAGGTTAATCTGAACAACCTTATCCTCCGTGGGTGGCTCGCACTGTTCAAAGCGAATATCCCAAAGAGCATTTAAGTGTTTGATCCAAGGATCTGTATCAGATTGGGCCATTTCTTCATCCCCATCTTCCAGGTGGCTTGTTGAAATCATATTCACTGAAAGTTCTCTGAAGATGTTGCCGACACTAACATCTGACTCCCACGATGACCTGTCCGATGAGTAATCATGGCATAATGACTCTTCAGAGTCAGAGGCTGATGGGATCGGGGTTGACATATAGCCCAACCCCCTGCGAGTCTGATGATAATAATCAGGGGTTTTCCCTTTTGGCACAAAAGATCGAAGTAGTGTTCTCCTTCCTTTGCCGAGATTCAACCCTGGACCGTTTGTCAGATCATACCCCATGCTCTCCATCATTCTGAGTGCATTTGGCTCATAATGACCGAACTGAGGGGGTTCCTTCTCGCTTTCTGATTCTTCATGGTATATCGGTTCAGATTTAATTCGTCCGAAAAGAATTGATTTTTGGCCTTTCCGTCTTGCTGGAACCATGATTACTGATTCTTGTGCCTCCCGGCATCTTAGTGCGTTTCGAAGGATGACTTCACTGGTACATGCAATGATGTCAAAGCATCTATCACCGACCAGGGTCGCCGTCCACTTCGGTACTAGTGTCTGACGGCACTGAATCAGAAGCGAACACAGAGAAATAAGCCAAATCTAATTCCTCATTAATATACCATCCGCCTACATCATCGGCGGGGTTATCAACATCGAGCTTATTAATGCTCGTTACAGATGGATCTAGTTCCCACATGCACTCTTCTTTTTCTGGCTCAGTGTCGGCTTCATTACCAGAGTCTGGTTCCTCTGGTTGCGGAATTTTGTCTGTTTCCATAGAGTCCTGATATAGGAGAGAATCTGTGAAATAATTCTCGACCCCCTTGAACGGATGCCTTTCGACAATCAACGTTCGTACCTTTCCACTCCCGTCGATGTATTTTATGACTTGGTGGAGAGTGGAGGGAACGATAGAATTACGATGAATCCATGGTCATCCCAGCAGCAAATTGTAGGAAGTATCAGCATCGATCACGTAGTATGTCACCTCCGACTTTAAGTCCCGGATCTGGCATTTGAGCTTGATTTTCCCCATTGGACGGGTGCCATTGGCATTGAACCCATAAATGGTCGTCTGGGTAGCGCTCAACTAGTGGGTAGGTATCCCTAAATGTTGCATGACCCGGCGAGGCATAATGCTCAATGCAGACCCTGGATCTACCTGAATGCGGCTTATTTCGGATGATCCAATGTACCCTGTGAAAATAAATGTCGATCATGTTTCCCCTTAACCTGCATATCATCCGCCGTGAAGGTAATGCAGGGAGCATTTTGGGAGGCATGGAGGCAATCCTCTGCATCTTCCTCCTGTAGTCCAACCGGTACTTGGGTCATGAAAACCTCAGCATTAGCTAAAGCCTCTTGTAAAGCTTCTCTTGTTGACTTCGATAGCCTGAGGAGCTCGTAAAGAGTGATTCGGGCCGGGATATTGGCCAGTTGAGTCAGGACGTCAAAACGGTAAGGTGTTGTGGATCCTTCCGCGATGTCTTTTAAGAGAGCTTTAGAAAATCGAAGCTCTTTTTGCTTCTCCACCGGTTATTTTGTGGAGGGCTTGGCTGACTCTATAGCGGGTTTTGGAGGAGTTGGCGCCATTTCGTCATACTTTTTCAAATATGACTGACCCGAACGAGTTTCCGCCACAAATTGGTTGGGTTCTGTAGTGAGAACTATCGTTTCCTCTTCTGAATCAGTCAGTGAGGGAACATCAATATCTGCTTCTCGGGAAGAAGCGCACACCACATGACAGTATGAAGCTTTAGCCTTGCCTTTGGACTTTCTGCTGGTAACAGTAGTCCATTGCTGGCCGTCCACAAGGTCGGGATGAACCCACATAACCTCTTCCTGAGGTGTGGGAACAGGTACAAGACCCTTCTCCTGCTGATGATGAGGGTCTATGTTGACCATTCTTAGCTCCCCTCTTGGGATGGAGACTACTCTAGAGAGTGTTGGAGGTTGTCTCCCAAACTGGAGAAATGATGTCATATTGGCCGTTACTTTTTTCTGCTCTGGACGGAGTTTTAATACCTCTGCGTCAATCAAAGCCTGAAGGATGTCTTTGAAGACATAACAGCTCTTGGTGGGGTGTCCCAGCATCCTATGATACAGGCAGTAGTTAGGATTATCGATTTTACCGACTTCTTCAGGGCGTCTGGCTTCAGGAAGTTTCAGTCTGTTGATTTTGTTAAGTAATTTGAACAACGAATCAACATGTTCATCCTTGAAGGAATACTGCTTGCTGGCGCGCGGCTGACTTGAAGAGCCGCTTCCCTTGACTGGTTGAGGTTTGACGGGGGATTTGGTCTCCGTCGCCAGGTTATCCTTCCTTTTCATTTGGAGGGATGTGTCTGGCGCACGCCTTGTCGACCTCTCGGGTCTGAGTTTGTTTTCTTCTGCCCTAACCCGGGCGACAATTTCTTCAGCCTGTTCACCTTGTTGGATTAATGTTTCCAGTTGCGGCTTTCGGCAACTCCAATTTGGGCGAGGAGCGAAGTTTGTAGATTGTGCCGACATGTTTCCACCAGGGTGACCTGGGTCATACCGCTTGGACATCGGAGCACTACATTCTGAAATCTTTCTACAAATGGTTTGACGGACTCTCCCTTTCGCTGCTTGGTGGCCAAAAGAGTAGGCATTGTGACCTCTGAGTCGTCTTCAAAGAAGCATGTTAGGAAGAGCTTCTCCAAATCGCCCCAATTTTTAATGGAGACTTCTGGGAGCTTCATGAACCATTCAAAGGCAAGCCCTTTTAGGGCGCCGATGAACAAACGTGCCAGGATGGCATCGTTATCTGCCACGTTCCCTGTCTGAGACTTAAAGTAGTAGATACGTTGGTTTGGTGACCCTTTACCATCAAATGCTTGGAGGGTCGGAGCTTTGAACTTGGGAGGGTATGGAACAAGGTCCCACTCGCCCGGATATGGCCAGACCACTCCTGCCTCTTGCAGGCCTTTCCGGTTGGTAAGGGCCTCAAGACGTTGCTCTAATTGATTCATTCTTTTAGAATGATTCTTTCCCTGGTCTCGGTCATCTTTTTCCTGAGATGAGGATTTAGATGAGCCAGAAGTAGGTTGCTCTTTCTCCTCAATATGTACAGAAGATGAGCCTTCTCCCTCTTTTCTTTTGCCTTTAGACTTTTTAGAGGAGGCTTTGTCGGTTGACTTCCTCTTGTCTTCAAGCAACTGTTCCAGCATCTGCTTGAGGGAATCGATAGATTCTTGTTGAGCACGAATCATCTCGAATTGTTTTCTCTGGACCTGGGCTTGCTGTTCCAAGCGCCTAGCTGTCCCCTCTGGAGTGTTTGTCATATATATAAAGGCCTGCTTCTCTATAGAAGAGTTTGAAGCCCGTGACTCTGCAATAGCAGAATGCGAGTCATCTACCTCAATGCCCCAGCCAGGGCACTGTAGTTAATTGGGGAATTACCCCAGTCCGAGTGTGAGTATGTCGGTACACTCCTTCCGGCTCTGTGTCCGACTCGTCGGAGCTGTACGCAGGTTGCTTTCCCCTACTCCTGCTTGTCATGTTTGCAGTGAGCTCAGGGTATTCAGCGTCAGAGAAAATCCTCCTCCTGTGGGAACGATCTCTTTTAGCCGATCGGGGAATCGGATTCAGCTGTCTAACTAGAGACTGCTGACTTGCACCTGAACTGCAACGGCACTCAGAGAGCATTGTGATAAGCCGTTCGCAGCAACACGATGAAGTGATCCGACTAGCACTTCTTTTCCTTGTCAAATAATCCCTTAGATCCATGGGAGGGGGATCGAAGAGATTAACCTTGCACTGTCGAGGGTGGGAGGCATCCCTGCTTCGGACAGTTGGGACGCAAGGTTCAGAGACACGAGGCTCATGAACGCAGTTCTTGCGTCGTGGCTTCGGAACGCGAGTCTGGCGTCTCTGCTGAGAAGAGACGCAGTCTCGTGTTGCTGATTATCGCGTCTAGACAGAGACACCTGAGAAACGCAGGGCGACTGGGCCCTATGTATAGAAGCGCGTATATCATGTCTTTAACAAGGGGCACGAGCTTCGCGTTGGCGTTTGGGAAGCGGTGCTTCAGAAGCGCAAGCTTGGTGAATCTCACATTTAGGTTGCCAAACGCGGGCCTCACGCGTCTGATGTGGTATAGAAGAGACGCCGGTCTGAGCTTCGTGTCCTATCTCTGTTGGACCATGAGTTGCTCCAACTTGTAGTTGACGCGTACGCCGCCTCTGTCGCCGTTCAGCATTCCGGTTACATCATGGGGGTTGAAGGGAACCCCGGCAACCTGGCGCTAAAGAAGAGGATGGGCTGGCTGGACATCAGGAACGTTGGCCACGCGGGTCTCCTGAGAGACGTTGACGTGGGTGTTATGCATGATACGATTAGCCGCGACATCCTTCTCACCAGCCGCGTCTAAGAAGATCTCAGAGCGGACTTCGGGGCAAATCCCCGTAGAGACCTTGTGGTAGGCCCGGACCTTAGGGCTCTTGGAGCCGGAAGAGAGGAACTCTTCATACTTCACCTGGTCAAATTTCACGACAAGTGACTCGACCATTTTCCCCATGCAGATGACGTCACCTTGCGCCACCACATGCTCGTTAGTAGAGAAAGTAGTCCCCAGCGGAGTCGCCATCTCTTGTTTGGTGGGAGAAGGTTCCTTGTAAAATTTCCTTGAATCAAATGAAAAATTACAGCGGATTTACACTCCGACTACAAGAGAGGGAAGATGTTGAGACTTGAATCTCCCTTTTGTTTAATGCTGGGTTCTTGATGTGGCGGTGGAAAGTGAATCTTGTTTTCCGTTGACCGGGTGAACGTCAAAGCTTCTTGAGGATCTTCTCTTTGGATGGCAGATGGAGTAATACAGCTCCTGTCGACCAGGAATCTCAAAGAGATTATAAGCAAAGATTAACTTATACGCAGCAAGTTGTTTGAAGAGCTGGACTCTCTCTCTTTTTGGTGGAAGTCTCGGGATTTCTATAGCTCACGGGCCAAGTTCTTCTCCAAGAATTATCTGATCAACCAACCGACCCCTTCTCAATAGCAAGCCGGGCTATTTATAGAGGTTTTCTAGAGGTGAACGTGCCCCCTAAAAACGCTCCATAATGGGGGTTAACTTCCACATTATGTGAGCAGTGATTGGCCCCATAACGAGGGCAATTATAACTGAGACGCGGGTTTCGACCCTCGCGTCTTGGTGCTGCAGTAATGCTGAGACGCGGGTTTTGACCCTCACGTCTTGACGCTGCAGAGATGCTGAGACTCGGGTTTTGACCCTCGCATCTTGACGTCTTAGAGATGCTGAGACGCGGGTTTTGACCCTCGCGTCTTCACGTCTTGGTGCTGCAGTGATGGTTATGATTAGTCCTGCGTCTGGAGTTTAGACTCTGCTCTTTGATGACTTGTCTTCAGTGATTTTTAGACAGCCTACAGTTGGTCATTCACTTTGACCAAGAGGAGTTTGAACAACTTCTTTCTAGGGGTAGCAAAAGTCCCCTACGTGTGCGCAAGCACAGGGAGCTTAGCGTAGCTAGAGCCCCTCTGGCTAACTCTTGGAAGCAAGTCTCTGTTGAGACAAATAAGGCTCTCTGCAAGCCTATTACAGTCTCAGGCGAAGCTAAACAGACTCTATGCGAGTCTAGCATAGTCTTAGCAGAGACTAACATAGCCTCATGCCAGCATGTTAACACTGTGCGCGAAGCTATAAAGGTTCCTTGTGAACCTAAAACAGCCTTTGCTAAGGCTATATGGATTGCAAAATCTGTAGTTTCATGCGAAGATAGAGATAGATCTCTTGATTCAGCTTCCTACGAAGCTAAAATAGTCTCTGACTGCAAGACTATTTCAGCTCTTCACAGAGCTAAGCCACGCCTGTCACGCGAGGCTAGGGCTAAAGCACTTTGTGCTAACAGTGAGGCTACTGCAGTCCCGCTTACGTCATCAGCACTATTGGGCAGTACTAGGCTCGTCGTTGGCGACAAAACCAAAATACTAAGTGCTAAAGACCTTAGCCGTGAAGTTAAAAATAAAGCAGCACTGAGTGCAAACAGCGAGTCTATTTCAGCCTCGCTCACAGGAAGAATTTCGCGCAACAGAGCTAAGCTCGCCTTCAAAGGCCGAGCTAAAACAGTAGCTTCAATTTTGGAAGCTACTCTTTCAGGAGAAGCTATCCTAGCTTCGCTTATAGCCCAAAAGAAAGTCTTCAAGGTTAAGCCTAGGGTTTCTCAACCCAAGCAGGCTAACATCCAGTTTTTCCGAGTCTCCGTGTTGGATCAGTTGGACCTAGGTAACGCAAACTTACGGGTTATCTGAGTGACAAGTAGAAAATCCGCTCCGAAAAGCCAGTTCACATCTCGCCATCCCAGTGCGGACAAAAGAGGTGTCAACCTATGATGGTACATTCTGTCCACTGTTGTTTGGGACCAATCCCCACAACTTCTCCTCCAAGCCAGCAATTGGTGTTCCATCGGCTGTCAGTTCGAACTTTTGAGAAACTCAAGTCTCAAAAGAAGAAGACAGTGAAGGTGCCTCACCTCGCAGCTGCCTCTGTCAATATCATAAGCAGAGGAAGGGATCTACTACGATCTCAAAGAATAAAAACAGGGGGTTCGCACTCCCTCATTCAGTTCTCCAGGGCCCGACTATAGCCCTGGCTTAGATCAGGTTCTGGTCAAATAAAAGGGTGCCTTCCAAGATACAATACCTTATAATTACGGACAACCTTCTTTCTCAGATTCTATATTGCCAGAACCATTGAGACACCAATTCCAATGGTCCGATGATGAAGAAGAAGCCAGCGGCTACGCTTTCTCTGCCACCATCAGCTCTGTGCAGGCAAGGTTTGTATCAGCCAACATGACTGATAATAACAATGATGGTGATCTCTGTCATCGCATGGAGGCACAAGAGCAGACTTTCAAGGCCCAGCAAGAAGCCTTGGACAATATCCAGCAAATATTGGTTCAGCTTCTAACAAACTGGAACAATGATAACACAACCGGTAGTAGTCACAGAAATGAGGAGAACAACAACAATGAACCTCCCAAGACCGGTAATTCAAAGAGGGCTCTTCATTCGGTGCCAAAGTGTTTAAAGGCATCCAAGCTCAAATCGCATCCCTGGCCCAAAGGGATGAACTGAAGAAAGTGGGGGCAGCCCGTCCTTACCCCCTTGGAATGAGATTCAGTCCCATATCCGCCAAAATTCAAGCCACCAATGTTGCATTCGTATGATGGCATAAGCTCACCAAATCAGCACATTTACTACTTCCGATCGCAAACCGGTAATATAGTAGGCAATGATGCTATCATGGCCAGACGTTTCATTGGCACCCTCAAGGGGGAAGCCTTTGATTGGTTCAGGAGTCTCCCCATGAACTCTATCAATTCCAAGCTCGACTTGAAAACCCGATTCCTCTCCCGATTCTATGAGGATGATACTGAGGTGGCCATGGGCACGCTCCTTTCGGCAGTCCAGGAAAGAGGAGAATCTGTACGGGATTACATAGAGAGATTCCGCAACCTTTCTCTTATGTGGCCTGCAGGTATGCCTTTACCTATGTTGCTTCAGACGTGTAGGCATAACTTTCTTGACAAAGTGAAAGCTCGCATGGGAGCCGTCAAAGCCCATACTTAGAAGGAGCTTATTGAACAAGCCGAGATAGCTGAAAAATCAACAAAAAAGTTTGAGACCCCCAAAAGCAGGTGGAGAATCAACAGTAAAAGCTATGACATGGCTGAATCTTCTGATACATCAGCATTGGAAGTATATGGAGGAACTCGATCAAAGAAGGGTAACTTCAATAAAACTTCAGAGTATTAAAGATAATACTCTTTCAAAGATGAGCATGTGGTGACACTTTTTCACTTGCTCAACAAAAACAACAAGCTCAAGTTGCCAGAGGCTAGACGTCCAAACGAAGTGGAACAAATGAACGATCTCAACTATTGTCTTTTTCATTGAATAGTTCATCATCCTACTTGCAGGTGCAATGTCCTTAAAGACAAAATCTAAGCACTGATTGAAGCAGGTGTTTTGGCTCTGAAGTCGGAACATAAACAGGCCACTGCCTAACTCCTATCCTGAAAGGGAGTATGAATGTAGTCAACTCTACTTCCAAAAGCCATGGGTCTTATCCCATCGACGGATAAAGCAATGAGACTCAAGCCAGTCCAAAGCTAAAGGCAAGTCTTGTAATGTCTCTCGCAGCAGATGACATCGCACCAGCAACTTCTCTCAGTAGCTCTGAGGAGGAGACAACCGTCTCAACCGCTATTTGATAGCCGACAGGCACTAGGTCGGGCAAATAACTTGCGACGGTACAACCAGACCCCGACAAGACACAACAGCGAACGACATCGCAAAATGCGCAGGGGGGTTGGAATATGTCATTCCACCAATCAAACGATGACAACCTTTTATAGTAGAGGCAGTCTACTCTAGTGGAACTTATCGCCTAGCGAATCCAAATGGCGACACGCTCCTGATGCCAATCAACGACAAGTGCTATCAATGGTCACGTTAACACTATACCTCTGATCAAAGAAGTATTATACACGATCATGTTAACATTACATCTCTGATCATCAAGTCAAACTCGTTTGACTGTTTCATCTCCTCAAGGAGTCCTTTTCCATAGGTGGAATCAATTTGAACTATCTCTGCATTCTTCTTTCAGCAAATCAATTCAGCTTCACAATGATTTTGAATGAGCTGAAATCATCGAAGAAGGTTCGTGATGCATCCTTGCAGGACCTTTCTAATGTTTCCACATTCATGTTCAGATTCGATGATCAGCTGTCACTAAAGTCTTGATTATGACGAGCAAAAGTGAAACTCCATGAGGAATCTCGACTTGCTCGATATATTTCCTGTGAAGTTTGTACTCCATATCTAGATACGAAGATCAGCTGAGACCAAAGTCTTGATGAATAAAAGGTGATCCTCCACGAGAAATGTCAATCTACCCGATAAATTTTCATGAAGTTTAGACTTAACTCTTTAATCCTCAGTGAGATTTTAGAGGTCACCAGTCGAATACAGAAATGTTCACTTTATGTGACACGATCTGAAGCCTTCGGTGAATAAGGCTAGAGGAAAACATTGGCTTCTAAGCCTAATATAAAATCCTCAACAACTCATCATGCTGAGAGGAATAGCATGGCTAGCCCAAATCAAACGGTAGTTGGTAAAGGCATACCAAATCCGTTGACAGCTGAGGATTTGCTAAAAATTCTAAGGGACCTGATCTCTTTTTCCACCAAAGTCCCCTACCAATTCTCGTCCATAGAATGGTAGGACCACAAAAGGCTATATTCATTTTCCCAATAACAAATCACAACTGTCATGCTTAAAGCTCACGCCTCTGACAGTAAAACTTTTCCTGACAGATCTTGCTAATATCCCTAGCAGATCAAACTCCACTTATCATTCTCTTCAATAGAATGAAAGGTCCACTCAAATTGCTGTTATGTTCAAACACCTCTAGCAGTAAATGAATCCTTGTCAAGTTAATATCACACTTCTGACAAGTTGCTTTTACAAATCCCGAAGCGAAGAAGCCGTTACGATCACTTCTGACAAAATCTCCTTCTAATTCCCCAGCAAGAGATTTGATTGTTACGTTAATGATTCCCTCTGACAACTTTTTAGGGAATAATCTCTTCCCTACCGAATCCCCTTGGAGTTCTTTTTGTCACGTTAATGATTACCTTTGACATATAATCTCTTATGTGATTCATTTTCTAACTCCCCAACGAGTTTTTGGTAGACTTCCCTCAAAGTTTATTATTTTCCTTTCAAGTCCCAATGGACTTTCTTGGTTGTCACGTTAACAATACACCTCTGACAATTTTTTTCCAAAAAATATCCAAAGGAGATATCAATTTTCCATGGAATTAATTCATAAATCTTATTTCCCCCGATGGGATTATTTCTTTTACCGTCATGTCCAGTTCGTCACCTCTGAACGGTAGAAATCCTGAACTAGGTGGTTTCTCAATCGATTATGTCCATGTTACCCCTCAACCGACAGATAACCAAGTCTCCTCTTCCAGTCCGGTAGGGACTACTCCTTTGCCGTTATGTCCAGTTTGTTGGCCTAGAGGCCTTCTACTCTAGTTTTGATGATGATTAACTCATGTAGTTATAGTTTATTAATAATCTTGTAATATTTAGTTTCAGATATTAACCAAGATATTAGTAGGTGATTAGCTTCAACAAAGGTGTTTTGGAGCTTTCACATGGTGATTCAAGAGCCCGAGCGATAGAGTTCATATCTAGCACTTTAGTCAAGCTCGGTGGATCACGTTTGGATCGAGTCGACTTGGAGACGGCGCTCTACAAGAAGACCTCGGTTGTTTTAAAATAGTTAGTTTAGATCCATTGTTAAAGATTAGATAGTGTGATATGCTCAAGTTCACAACACACACACTTGTTTTAAGTTTCATGTTTATTGGTTTTGGTTTTCGGTTTAACCGATCTTGGTTTTCATGAATAGAATTGAATCAAAACAAGTTTACATGCTTTAATGTATATTAGATTTGATCTATATACATGTATGCTTCATATTCTTAGAAAAGCTTATTTTGATAACCTATTCATGTATTTGGGTTTTGTATTTAAACAAAACTTACTTTCGGTTTTTAAAGTAAAAAACATTGATATATATCTCTTTCATGTATATTAGATTCTATTCATATACTATATGCTTCAAAGTTGTTTAAATATCATGTTTTTGTATTTATATGAGTTTTGAAAAAATCGGATTTCCATTTGAAAAATCCAAGTTTTAGAAAATACGATTTTTGGTTTTCGGCAAAATTTCTAAGTTACAAAAATAGTTCAAAATGTTTGTAACATGGTTTGATTTTACTCAAACATGTTTGTATAGCAAAGTATTATACTGGAACTATTTTTGTAGATTTTTAGAGATTTTATGAGATTTTATTAAAACCAAAAAGACAAGTTTTTAAGTTCTGAAAATCAGACATGCCAGGCTCTGGCGGTCGACTGTGCCGGTCGACCGGACCAGGAGTCGGTCGACCGGACCGGTCGACCAACATGCACGAGGTCGTGCAAATAGCCAGCCACTTAGGCCGGTCGACCGAGCGGTCGACCGACTGCAAGTGCCCCACTCTCGGGTTGGGGCGGTCGACCGGCAGGCTCAACAGTCAGAAATTTGACCGTGGCTGGTCAACCAGTCGGTCGACCGGAAGGGCATTTCAGCCCTTTCCTGCTGCCAACGGGCAGAATTTTTATAGGGCTATAAATACCCCATTTGAAGTAGTGTTTTAACAAGAATTTTTAGAGCAAAAATTTCCTACTTCTCTAGTGTTTAAACAGCAAGTTTTCAAAAGAGTTTTGGGTTCAAAAGATCTATCTTCATTTGTTTTTAAAGTGTTAGAAAATTCAAAGAAAAAGAGAGTATTTGAGAATTTGTTTTTGATCTTTATTTCAATATCTATCTTGTGATTTTTCCAAGTGTTTTTCTTTATTGTTTTCATTTTCAAACACTTTATTTTCTCACTTGAGCTTATCATTCTATCCTATCTATTAGGATCTTTGTTTTTGTGGGAAAAGAAATTGGTTTTTGGTCTTTGTGATCACCAAGTTGTAAACCCTCCTTATTTGTGATATCCCTCTTGTGTAGAGGTTGATTATTGGAGTGGTGGCTTTGTGCCCTATTCCTCTAGTGAGAGGTGATTGATTTGTTGGCTCCCTCTAGTGAGAGGTGGAGATTGTGTAGGAATCCCTCGAGTGTGAGGTGATTGTGTTTGAGTGGCTTTGTACCTAGCCTCTAAGTGTAGAGGTTGTGTTGTATTTGAGAGAGGAGTTGTGTACTCCCGGTTATTGTATTGCCCAAAATCCTCAGTGGTGGTTCCCTGTGTGAGAAGTCCTATGTGGACGAGTTAGTGGAAATCCTTCTGTGTGAAGGCGGGGACGTAGAGCTGTGTGCTCGAACATCGAAATATATCTTGGTGTTTATGTTTGATCCACTTTCTCTATCTCTCTCTCTCTCTCTCTTACTTTGTGCATTGATTCATATTGTCATATCATATACATGCTTTTGTTGTTTGTGTGTGCCTCACTTGTGTTTAACCACGAGAGCTTTATATAGCACCTCAACTCTTATTATTCAGAGGAATCAAGAGGAGTTAGTCCAGAGCCCTTCACCGGGAATTCGGCTACACTCGTTGGTTACATTAAGTGTGTTGCAATTAGTTTTAATTTCCGCATTATTGTTCATAAATTAGTCGTACACCTATTCACCCCCCTCTAGGTGTCCTTTCATAGTTCGCCACCTCTGAACGGTAGGGCTATGAGTCTATTAACTTCTAGTCGGTTATGTCCAAATTACCTCTGAAGCGACAGATGCCTAGATCCTTCCCCTTTTATGGTACTCTAACTGTCATGTCTAGTTCATCACCTCTGAACAAACGAGTCCATAACTTGGTTCTGCTTCCCCCGTCAGGGCCGGGAGTTCTTGCTGTCAATTAATACGACTACCTTTGAACAGCGAATTGCAAATCTAGTGTCTCTTAGTTGGTCATGTCCATATTACCTCTGAACCGACGGGTGCTCAGATCCAATTCACCTTTGCAGTCCCTAGTGGGCTAGCTGCTAAGTTAATGCGACTATCTCTGGCAGCGGATTTAGAGTTTAGTGTGTCTTAGTCTATCATGTCCAGTTTATCACCTTTCAATAGACGAGTCCCTAAAATCGGATACACCTTCATTTTGTCATCATGTCAGTTCGTCACCTCTGAATGACAAAATTTTGAGCCTGGTGGCTTCTCAATCGGTCATGTCTAGACAATCACCTCTGAACCGACAGATAGCCAAGTCTCCGCTTTTTGTTTACTATTATGTCCAGTTCGACACCTCTGAACAGTAAACATTCTGAGTTTGGTATTTTCTAATCTGTCATGTCCAGTCAATCTCCTCTGAACCGACAGATAGCCAAGTCTCCACTTTTCATTTACTGTTATGTCCAATTTGTCACCTCTGAACAGTAAACATTCCGAATTTGGTAATTTTTAGTCGGTTATGTCCAGTTCATCACCTCTAAACCAATGAATATCCAATCTCACCTTTCTTTATCGTTATGTCCAGTTCGTCACCTCTGAATGACAAGGCTTCGTTTCTGGTGATTCCTAATCAGTTATATCCAGTTTGTCAATTCTGAACTGACGGATATCCAGATCTAACTTTCAAGCCCGGTAGGGACTCTTCTCGCTGTTATGTCCAGTTTACCATCTCTGAATAGCGAACCTTCTTTTCTAGTGATTCCTAACCTGTTATGTCCACATTACCTCTGAACAGACGGATTCCTAGATCTGCTCCCCTTTGTCCCTAGTGAGTTCTCATACTCAGACTGATTTTATCATGTTCCTAACCTCTGAGTAATTTTCAGTCAAAGTTCTAATTTCTTTGCGAAATTCTACTCGGTGAATGCTCTCTCTTTTGAACACCCGAGGTAATTCAAAGTATTTCGAAATCCGAACCATCCCATTGCGGATTTACGAAAACTTTGAAGGGGTTTTGTTGACACTCAAAAAAGATAAAATCTCAGACAGCTTTTTAATCGGTTTGAACGATGTCTAACTTGACGACATTTACAAGCGATAAGTCGCAGACAAACTGACGACGAGTTTCTACCCACCCCTGAGGGACAAATCAGGGACTTGGACTCTACTGATTCAGTGAAGCAGACAGTAAGCCAAGGTTGCCTTTGAAAAGACCTAAGTAGACCTAAGATGCTGAGCTTCACCTAAAGCTAATTCTACCTTCGCTGGAAGCTTTCTTGATTGCTTCGCATGAAACTCTTCATAGCTCCACAGAGAGCTAACTCACAGCTTCGCCTGAAGCTAATCTAGCTTTGTCGGAAGCTAATTCTAGCTTCACCAGAAGCTTTCTTGATAGCTTCTCATGAAGCTCTTCATAGTTCCACAGAGAGCTAACTTACAGTTTCGCCTGAAACTAATTCTAACTTCGTCGGAAGATTTCTTGATAGCTTCTCATGAAACTCTTCATAGCTCCATAGAGAGCTAACTTACAGCTTCACCTGAAGCTAATTCTAACTTCGCCAGAAACTAATTCTAGCTTCGCCGGAAGCTTTCTTGATAGCTTCTCATAAAGCTCTTCATACTTATATCTTCGCCTGAAGCTAATTCTAGCTTCGCCGGAAGCTAATTTTAACTTCTCCGGAAGCTTTCTTGATAGCTTCGCATGAAGCTTTTCATAGCTCCACAGAGAGCTAACTTACAGCTTCTCTTGAAGCTAATTATAGCTTCGCCGGAAGCTTTCTTGATAGCTCCGCCTGAAGAGGCAAGCTCCGCATGAGGAAAGTAACCGCCCCCATAAGTTAGTGGGGAGAGTTAATAGGTAGTTACACCCATGATCCCTCATTAAGAGGAGACAATCAAGGAAATCATAACTCTTATTGAGCATATAAAGAGCCCACAGTAGGCTAGGCTCAGGGGCTTGAAGAAATTCAAGTCCAAGAGGCTTTTTGAAGAACATAAGCTTCTTTGGTGGCTTCAAAGCTTAAGCCAAAAGAGATCTACTCTCTCGCTTCCAAGAATTCAGAGAATCACTTCTCTAATCCTATAAGAATCAATTCAGGGTGCTAATACTCTAAGATCTTTCTCTCTCTCAAGGAATCTCCGAAACCAGGCGAGAAAGAATTCTCAGGCAGTAGCATTCAAAGATCGATCGATCGCATTGCCAACGGGACAAATTGGTCACGTGCTGATCAGACTCCCACCGGCACATTTTCTCAGAAATCTCAGAGGAGATCTACTTGTAATTCTTCCTTTTATTACTTATAATTTCGTTCCTCTACCCCTTTTTGTAAGTTTTCCCCAAACCAAGATTTTCAATGGAAAACAACCCTCTCTCCCCTCCATGGCCGGCGCCTCCACCAGCCTAGCCGACGCCGCCGTCCCCCTAGCCGGCACTGCCGTCCCCCCTCGGTCCCCCTTCTCTTCCCCTCTTTCTTCCTCCTCAAACTCCAACCCATTTTCTCCAATTTCTCCTTAAACCCATCACTTCACCTTCCTCTTCTTCTTCAAAATTCACCATCAATACACCTCCTCCTCCACTTTCAACCCCCCAATCACCATCTCCTCCTCCTTCTCCAACTGCCCAACACCCCCATCCTCAACAAACACCACCATAACCACAATCACCAATAACAACAACAATAATAACAACAGCAACATCCAACCACCCACCTTCTGTTCGCAGAGGAAAAATCTCGCGTAAAATTTCCTTGAATCAATTGAAAGTTTACAACGGATTAATACTCCGATTACAAGGGAGGGAGGATGTTGAGTCTTGAATCCTCCCTTTGTTTAGTGCTGGGTTCTTCGTGTGGCGGTGGAGAGTGAATCTTGTTCTCCGTTGACCGGATGACCGTCGGGATCGTCAGGGATCTTCTCTTTGGCTGGTAGAAGGAGTAACACAGCTCTGTCTACCAAAACTCTCAAAGAGAAGGTAGGCAAAGGGCAACTCGTACGCAGCGAGCTTGTTGAAGAGTTTAGCTCTCTTTCTCCTGTCTCTGTCTTGTTGTCGCCCAACTAAAGAAAATCTGACCCCTTCTTCAATAGCGACGGGGCTATTTATAGGGGTTCCAGGGTGAACGTGCCCCCTAAAAACGCTCCACAATGAGGGGCTGACCTCCCTGCTATGTGGGCGGCGACTGGCCCCATAACCAGGGCGGTTATAACCGAGACGCGGGTGTCGAGCCCACGCGCCTTAATGTTGAGACGCGGGTGTCGAGCCCACGCGCCTTGATGTTGAGACGCGGGTGTCGAGCCCACGCGCCTTGATGCTGAGACGCGGTTGGCGAGCCCACGCGCCTTGATTGTGAGACGCGGGTGGCGAGCCCACGCGCCTTGATGTTGAGACGCGGGTGGCGAGCCTACGCGCCTTGATGTTGAGACGTGGGTGTTGAGTCTTCACGTCTAGAACTTGAAACTCTGCTTTTTAATGGCTTGTCTTTTAGTGATTTTTAGATAGCCTACAGAACCCCCTCCAAAGTTTTCGATATTCCGCAGTTAACTGGGACGGATTTCGAAATACTTTAGACTCTAGCTGAATTCGACTTTATGACTGGACTGTTAATGCTCTGGGTTTGATCTTATCTGGAGTTGGTCTTCGTGAGTGTACTGTTGAACTCTTTGAGGCCACCAGAGTTGATCGTGTTGAGTGTCTAGATACACAGTTTAAACCTCCCCGATTGCTTTTAGTCTGTCATGGACGCGCTTTAAGCCAGGAGTGGATGATCGTCTCTTGTGCCAGTGTACTGTTGAAACTGATTTGCAGAAGCAAGGACTGAGCGCCAGTTCTTTTTGAAGAGCAGAGATAGTACTGCTTTACAGACGCGACTTTCATGGGGTGCGCCTTTTGGAAATGGAAAATGCGACTGATATTCGATTGGGCAGAAGCGATGCTAGGCCGGATTGGAAGGACGCGAACTTCAGAGAGACGCATCCTTTTAAGTAAGGATGCGACTTTCTGGACGCGACTATGGCTGTGCTGACGGGGCACGTCCATCGAAGAGGCGCGCCTGTTGGGTGCGAATCCGTGCCATGTCATGAGTGCATTTGTTCTGGGGAACTGACGGGACATCTCCTTTTGGCGCGCGGACTTCCTGGTATATTAAATGAGCTGTCCACGCGTCTGTTCCTCATTGGACTCAGGCGTTAATGCCTTTTAATGCAAAACCGGCGCTGGCGGTTTGAGACCAGCGTCTGCGACGCTTCCCGAAGCAACGTTCCACGCGTCAGACTCCTATTGGACTTTGACGGTCGTGCGGTCATTAAGGCTGACGGTTTTGATTAATGAACCATTAATGACAGCTATCAGGGGCTGCTTATAAATAGGGGTTCCTTCTCTCCCTTTAACAGTCCATACTGTGTTTTTTTTTGAGAGCGAGTGCTCTGAGAGTTTCTGCCTTCCCCCTTCAAAGGACTTCACCAGGGTTTGCCTCCATGGATGAAGATGACCCAGAGCTTTCATGCTTCTGTTTGGTCTCTTCAGAAGATTACCACTGTCAAGTGATTTCAATAACAGAAAGCATCTCTCTGAACTCCTTTTATGTCCGCGCTTCGATGCAGAGAGTTACACTCTTAATAGAGGCCTCTGCGGGTACGCCGTTCTGATTTGCCATGACCTTTTTTAGTCCCAACCAATGCTGAACTTTAGTATATCTCTTAGAGAGATATCATCTGGACTTTCTTGCGAAGTCATGGTTGGTGCATTCCTCTTCTGGAATTTGCGCCATCGACTTAAGCTTCTCTGGACGCGAGTACAGAAGTCTTTGGCGCTTGGCGCTGGCTTTGCTCATGAAGCTCGCGTTTTATGGCCACTGACTTGGAGGAATTCCAACTCGGGTTGAAGGTTTCAGACCCGAATCTTGCAACTCCTGTTCCTCCAACAGAGAGATGACAATTTTTGGCGTCTGATTCTCTGTGCGCCTTGTATCTTAAACGCGGATGTGGAATTAGGTCACGTTTGAATTCTGTGTGTATCACAGTCTTACTCGCGTCTGTTTCTACCACCGCGGAAGTTTGACTCACTGCGTGGGTCATTCTCGCGTCTGCAGTCTTCAGCAATAACCGCGTTTGTGACTTAGTTTTCTTCGCTGAAGTGTACTAAGTTCCAGATGTTCTGATTCCTTTGTTTATTCCTTGCAGGTAGGCTTGATCGTCCTTTTTCACGTTCGCTGGGCCCCTGGAAGAATATTTCGGCCAGCGAATTTGTTCGATGTTCGTACACAAGGGAAGAAGTCATGGTCCTCGTCGTCTACAAGGGAAGAAGTCATGGCCCTTGTCGGGGACTTAACCCTCGCCAAGATCTCTTTGAATGCGACGCACCAGTCATGCTTGCTGGCATGGCATGGTCAGAGTAAGGATGGCGGCGAGGGGGTTACGGTGGATATAGTGGTGGTTAGCATCCCCTTCCTCTCTCACCCCAGAAGTGACATCGAGGACACTCCATGTTTGTTGGATGGCCTTCTGGCGAAAGAGATGCTCATGAATGAAGGGTTGCAGGGCTTTCTGCTGCCACCGGACCTCAAGAACACCATTGCTCTTAGCTTAGTCAGCTAGGGCTCTTTCGATGTTCACGTCATGCACCATAGTGCAATCGGCTCCAACTGTCGCCACAGTTTGGCGCTTTTCCAAACATCGTGCACTTAGAATCAGATGCGGCTTCAAGGAGTGAGTACGGCCTCTGAGAGAGAGAGAGAGACTTCTTTGTACTCCTTAATTGTAACACTCAATCTTATTGTATAAGAGAGCGTTTTGTATCACTTTCATAAGGCTGAATATAAATAACAGTGACATTTTTCTTCCTGCCTCTTTCTATTGTCTTGAACCTTTTGTCTTCAGTTAGACGCATAGAAGCAGAAGATCTTTGACTTCGTCAAAATTATGATGATAATCTTAATAAGTCAAATTCCGTAGAGAAAGGTTCTATTTCAGGAACTTCCACAATACTGTCAGAGGTGTAATATTAACTTGACAGAGATGAAATAATGTTGGGTGGACCAGCCACTTTATAAGAAAAGTGACAGGTGGAACACGTACCCCCAGGGAAGGTGAACTTTTATCAAGGGTTAGGATTCACTTGATTAAGCTCAGCTGGGGATTTGAAGGAAAACATTGTCAATGGTGTAGTGTTAACCTAACAATGTTTCTAGGTAGACTTGTTATTCTATTGAAGAGAATAATAAGTAAGACTAGACTCATGGGGAATCTAGGGAAGTCTTTACCGTTAGAGGTGTGATATTAACTTAACGTGTTGAAAGTAGTCTTGTCAGAAGTGTGGTGTTAACTTGACAAGGATGTGAGTCAGAGGTGTAATATTAACTTGACTCAAAAGTATTTCAGTTCTGTTTTGGGAAAACTGAGAGTGTCACTGACATAGGTGTGATGTTTAACTTGACAGTGAGGGTAATGCTAGAGGTGTAATGTGGAACTTAGCATTGGTCATCTCGGCTTGGATAAGGAAGTCGAGGAAGAATCATGGCCATAGGTGTATTGTTGAACTTAGCAATGACTTAGATGCTAGAGGTGTAGTGTTAACTTAGCATCATTTGTTTCAGCTTCAATACGGAAGTCTGAAGGAAAGTGACTGTCAGAGGTGTAATGTTAACTTAAACAGTAATTTTGTCAGAGGTGTGATATTAACTTGACAAGAATTGGCTCGTGCCAAAAAAAAAACGGTTTGAGGACCTGTCATTCTATTGATGAGAACTGACAGGTGGGATTTGGAGTGCCAGAGGTATCGTGTTAACTTGGCAAATCTGAAAGTTTGTTACTCTACGTAGAGTTGACAAGCAAGAGTTGTACTCGACAAGGAGTCTTCATTACCAGAGGTATAGTGTCAACTTGGTAATGATTGTATTTGGTAGACCTACCATTCTGTGGGTGAGAATTGGTAAGGGATTTTGGAGGAAAGAGTGGAGCCAAGTCCACTTAAGATTTTTAGCAAACCCTCAGCTATTAACGGATTTGAGGTGCCTTTACCAACTACCGTTTGAGTTGGGCTAGCCATGCTATTCCCCTCAGCACGATGAGTTGTCGAAGACTTATATTGGGCTTAAAAGCCAACATTTTTGTAACGCCCCGATCCCGGCGGGTACGGGGACGTCACTGCAACGTATATACGCCGGTCAGAAATACCCTCACGTATATACGCTAAGCATCAGTACAGGCAAGAGTAAGAGTACGGAAGCAAGTGGTGCATTATACATTCCAACATATGAGTACAATTACAAAGTTATCACCAGAGGTGATAAATATTACAAGAATATTACATCACTGATAGGCGCAAATGCGAGAATACAAAGAGATGTACATGTATGAACAGTACAAAAGGACGCTCACGAGATAATTGGAGAAGCCGCGAGCCAACAGGGAAATCAAGGATGGGACTGGAGCCACAACTGATCTGACTGCTCCACAGAAGTAAACTTGGTCCTCAGCAAGAAGAATCCCCTTCAGTTATAAGCTTCGAGACCTGGACATGAGAATCCAGAGGAGTCAGAACTCCCCAGCGAGAGGTGAGGTAAAAGCCAAATGGCGAGCAAGGACGAGCACAAGTGTGTATATAACAAATGATATCAGGTAGGAAGTACTCATGATATGATCAGATAAGAACAGGAGACAGGAGGGTTAGAATAAAAGTATAGCAGATATGAACAGGTATAACATAATCATCATAAAACAGGAAATCTGATATAAAACCCGATTACGAGCAAAACAGATTGTATAAGCTTAGGTCACGGCTCCATGAGACTAGTACATCGAAGGAATAATCCAAACAAGTAAACCCTCATCTATATACCTTTATCTCATATCATCGTAATCCAAGCACAGACAACCCGAGTTACAAGTGGTCATAACAGGGACACATAACAGGCATAACAGGAGTACATAACGGGAGTCATAACAGGAATCATAACAGGAGTCCATAACGGGCATAACAGGAGTCTTTATTATTATTACTCGTCTGACGCATATATCTAGGTATGTGTCCTGGTGTACACCCCAACACACATACATCCATATATAAGCAAGGCGAGGTTCGTTATTGGAAGCTGATGGAGAACTGATAGCTCCTCTTATAGTAGTTCCCGACCGCTCGGGACACAGCCATTTGGGGGCCTTAAATCCCCCTAACACGCATCTTCTGAGGGCCTTAAATCCCCCTAACACGAATCGTCAGTTCTGGTATTCCACTACTATAAGCAAGGCATCATACCGGCATCCATCACTTCCTCCCATTCCCCGTGCAAGTTGCCCTTTTTATGGCTTGTTAACAATATTATCAGATTACGGGAATGAGTAGGATCATAACTTGTCATAACAGGAATTATAACGGGAATCATAACAGGAATCATAACAGGCATAACTGGAGTATATAACAAGAGATCAGGTACTACATTCCCGTAAGGTGAAAATCAAGAGTAGAGAGTTATTCATAACAGGTATCAGGTTTTATCAAGCCAATGACAAGTGTTCATGACAGGAGGTATAACATGAGTTAGTATCAAGTAGTAGTATGTCAGGTGTCAGGTGATAACATATCAGACAGGTATATGCCAGCTTGTATCTGGCGATGGTAGTGTGATAGTTGAGTAACATCAAGTGGAGCTGAGCAACTGAGTAATAGTTGGGTAACATCAAGTGGAGCTGAGCAATTGAAGGCACGTGATCAATACAAAATCCATGGGAAGGGTCTATTTCTAATAAAGGGATCAAACACAGCAGTCAGCCAATTCTAGTCGACTAGGGGAAATAAGTAGTCGACTGGAGAAGGAGTTAGTCGACTATAGAGGAGGACCAAGTCGACTAATAAGGCCGCGTCTCATAGGGTCGCGTCTTCAGGAAAAAGCTAGTCGACTAGGGAAAAATGGGTAGTCGACTAATAAGGCAGCGTCTCAGAGAGCCGTGTCTTCAGGAAAAAAGTTAGTCGACTAGGGGAAAAAGATAGTCGACTAATAAGGCCGCGTTTTGAGAGAGCCGCGTCTTCAAGAAAGAGTTAGTCGACTAGGGGAAAAGATAGTCGACTAATAAGGCCGCGTTTTCAGAAAAAGGGCGCGTTTCAAATAAGCTAGTCGACTTGAGGTAAAGGAGTAGTCGACTAATCAAGGGTTCAAGTCGACTAATGACTAGGTCAAGTCGACTAACAGAGTGCAAACAGAGAGCAGAACTTGTCTTTTGAGGGTTGCGTTTGTTGATAAAAATACAAGTATGAAAATAGTTATCCATGTCTTGGCGAGTAAAGTTACTGGCCTAAAATGTTCCTTTGATGCGTCCGACGAAGAAAAGCTCGGCCCCAATCCAAAAGGAGGGTACCGGCCCTAGAGTCTTGCCGATGATGACGAGGAGCACGGCCCCCAATCCAAAGGAGGTGGCCGGCCTTCACAAGGGAAGGAGGTTGATGGTGCAAGTATAGTTCACTATGAAAAAATGGGATTTTGCAAACGATGATACGGGGAGCGACGAGGTGGCTAGAATGAAAGAGCTCGCCGAGGAGTTGATATTAGCCTGGTTCGTGGAGTCCAAGGAGGTGTAGGTGGTGGTGGAAATGGTGGAGAAGGTGGTGGTGAGAATGGGTTGTTTGGTGTTTCTTGGTGTTTTATGGTGGAAAAGAGGAAGAAGAGGATGATATGGAGGTGGTGTTGTTGTTGGAAATGGAGGAGGAGATGGAGGGGAGAATGGTGGAGGATTTGGTGAAGGAGTGGTGGAGGAGATGGTGGTGGAAATGGAGGAGTGGTGGCCGGCCAAGGGAGTGGGTTGCTGTTGGCCTCTCTGTTGGCTGCAAAAAGAAGAAGAAGAAGAGAAAATGAAAGAGAGAGAAGGAGTGGGGGTATTTATAAAGGGTGGGAAAACATTATAATAATGTTGCCATTGCTTATCAAAACAAAAGAGAACGCACCAATTAAGTTGCGTCTCAACAAGGCAATGGCTGCGTCCAGGCCAAAAGGACTGGACGCGGGGATGAAAGCCGCGTCCAGGAGGAAATGCAAAAGGCTGCGTTTTAACAAAAGGACAAAAGTCATAATGACTTGATTGGAATTGATTAGCAGTGCATTAAATGCAGCATGGGGAGGCATGGAGAGGATCTCCGCATTAAATGCAGAATCCCAGGTAGGTGAAACTCGTGTTTGAGGAAGGAGGGAGAAAATGGGAAAAAGAGAAAAGAGGAATATTTGGATAAATTCTCGGTATCTGGGAAAATACCGAAAACTCCGGAAAAGTCCAAAATAACATAGCTTGGAAAGCTTCCCAAAAAATTCTCAAAAATAATAAATATTATAAAATGATTTTTGGTGAAATCGGTATTCAAAGATTCAATCTCATTTTTAAAATAAAAATCTTAAAGTCAACCGTCAATCTCGGTCTACACCGGATTGGCCGGATTTTTAATAAATTTAGAAAAATCTCAGAAAATGTATTTGGATAGAAAATATGATTTTAAGAAGTTATGTGAAAATCATTTCTTAAAATTCAACTCTGTTTGTAATTTAAAAATCTGGGAATCGGTCAGCGGCACTGGTCGACACCGGTTTTGAAGATTTATAACTTAATTCAGGAAAATTTCAGAAAATCATAGAAAATCTAAAAATATTGGAAAATGATGTTTAAAACTGAAATCGGTCAATTCGGAATAGCAAAAAGATCAAATCGAGCAATTCACTAGGATCGGGTTCCCGGTTCAGATTAGGGCTGACTCCGAGTCCACGAATCCCAATCCAAGACAAAACGATCATATAAACAATTCATAATACAAAACCAATACAGGAAGCAAATCGAAAAATACGATCGGAAAATCTGAATACGCAACTAAGTACGTATTCCGGGAGCGGGGTGTTACAATCCATCCACCTTACAAAAAGAGTTGCGTATTCCGGGAGCGGGGTGTTACAATCCATCCACCTTACAAAAAATTGCGTCCTCGCAATTTCGATAAGGGGATGATGAACACAGGAGGGACCAGGATTGGCAATGAGAGAATGATAAAGTGGAATATTTACGAAAGATTACCAACTCAAAATACAAAAGGATCAGGGGTAGCGGTTACAGTGACATCCTCAAGGTTCCTGTTTCGGATACTGAGTTTCATATTCTGCTGCTGCTTCGTCTGATGCCTCTGCCACCATGTTGTAGACTTGACCTCTACCATGGTCTGCTCTAGTTCTCACTCCTCTCTGTGGGTGATCATACTGCTGGGGCGGGAATGAAGCTCTTCGATCAACGGTTCTGGGTTCCCTCTCAGTGGCGGGGCTGGAAGTACTGGTCGGACTGGTACTGTATTTCCTATCCTTCTGAACGGGAATCTCTTATAGCATGACTCCCTGTCCCACATGCTAAACATAGTCTATTGGCCATTCGACAATCTTTCCTATAATGTCCAGGCTTGTGGCAGAAATTGCATATGATCTGAGGAAGAGGAGGTTGGAATGGTCGCTTGACTATCGGGCCATTGATTATCTTAGCTGTATCTCCCTCATTCATCAACTGAAAGGGTCTCTTCACTGACTTGTTCTGCACTTGGTTCTCACTCTTCTTCTCCAGTCCTCGTTCTACTTCACGGGCAATGGAGAGAACCTGGGAGTATGTCTTCAGCTGTTGAGGAATAAGATACATCTGGACGTCCATCTTTAGCCCTTGCTGAAACCTGCTCGCCCTTTTCTCTTCGTCTGCCACCATGTAGGGAGCAAATCTACTGAGCCTCAAGAATTCGGCAGCATATTCATCAACTGATCGGTTGCGCTGCTGCAGGCGGATAAATTGTTCTTCCATGTCCCTTTGAGCTGTTACTGGGAAGAATCTCTCGTAGAATCCCTTTGAGAACTGGTCCCATGTGATGGGTTTCTCCAGTGTTGCTTCTTCTGCCAACCACCAGGTTCTGGCCACATCTCTCAGCTGTATCTTGGCCACTTCCACTTGGTTCTCATCAGGGACTCGGGCCGCCTTCAAAAGGTCTGTTGTGTCTATCAGCCACTGTTCTGCATCCAGAGGCTTCTCCGTTCCCGAAAAGATTGCCGGCTGTAATCTCCTGAAGTCTGACACGTTGCCTGGCCTCTGCTCTCGAGGTGCAACCAACAGTCCTTGACGTAGAAGCTCTGTCTGCTGCTGTTGACTCTGCATCATCCCTTGAAGTATCCTCATCATACCATCATTGTCTCTGTTGGATCCGTCTTGAGAAGTACTGGCACCATTACGTGTCCCCCGTCTTTCCATATCTGAGTTGGTTGAAGTGAGTAACAAGAAGAAACTGGAAGGTAAAAGATTGAAGGTCTCAGGATTCAAGAAATGGATCAGAAGGAAGAGAAAGATAACTCTGTACTTGTAGTTGGATTGCATAACCAGGACTCTTGTATTCCAGTTGCAAATTTCTTTACCATTAATTTGCCGTCTGGACGTACTGAGGATGCGAGAGCCTAGGCTCTGATACCACCCTGTAACGCCCCGATCTCGGCGGGTACGGGGACGTCACTGCAACGTATATACGCCGGTCAGAAATACCCTCACGTATATACGCTAAGCATCAGTACAGGCAAGAGTAAGAGTACGGAAGCAAGTGGTGCATTATACATTCCAACATATGAGTACAATTACAAAGTTATCACCAGAGGTGATAAATATTACAAGAATATTACATCACTGATAGGCGCAAATGCGAGAATACAAAGAGATGTACATGTATGAACAGTACAAAAGGACGCTCACGAGATAACTGGAGAAGCCGCGAGCCAACAGGGAAAGCAAGGATGGGACTGGAGCCACAGCTGATCTGACTGCTCCACAGAAGTAAACTTGGTCCTCAGCAAGAAGAATCCCCTTCAGTTATAAGCTTCGAGACCTGGACATGAGAATCCAGAGGAGTCAGAACTCCCCCAGCGAGAGGTGAGGTAAAAGCCAAATGGCGAGCAAGGACGAGCACAAGTGTGTATATAACAAATGATATCAGGTAGGAAGTACTCATGATATGATCAGATAAGAACAGGAGACAGGAGGGTTAGAATACAAGTATAGCAGGTATGAACAGGTATAACATAATCATCATAAAACAGGAAATCCGATATAAAACCCGATTACGAGCAAAACAGATTGTATAAGCTTAGGTCACGGCTCCATGAGACTAGTACATCGAAGGAATAATCCAAACAAGGAAACCCTCATCTATATACCTTTATCTCATATCATCGTAATCCAAGCACATACAACCCGAGTTACAAGGTGGTCATAACAGGGACACATAAAAGGCATAACAGGAGTACATAACGGGAGTCATAACAGGAATCATAACAGGAGTCCATAACGGGCATAACAGGAGTCTTTATTATTATTACTCGTCTGACGCATATATCTAGGTATGTGTCCTGGTGTACACCCCAACACACATACATCCATATATAAGCAAGGCGAGGTTCGTTATTGGAAGCTGATGGAGAACTGATAGCTCCTCTTATAGTAGTTCCCGACCGCCTGGGACACGGCCATTTGGGGGCCTTAAATCCCCCTAACACGCATCTTCTGAGGGCCTTAAATCCCCCTAACACGAATCGTCAGTTCTGGTATTCCACTACTATAAGCAAGGCATCATACCGGCATCCATCACTTCCTCCCATTCCCCGTGCAAGTTGCCCTTTTTATGGCTTGTTAACAATATTATCAGATTACGGGAATGAGTAGGATCATAACTTGTCATAACAGGAATTATAACGGGAATCATAACAGGAATCATAACAGGCATAACTGGAGTATATAACAAGAGATCAGGTACTACATTCCCGTAAGGTGAAAATCAAGAGTAGAGAGTTATTCATAACAGGTATCAGGTTTTATCAAGCCAATGACAAGTGTTCATGACAGGAGGTATAACATGAGTTAGTATCAAGTAGTAGTATGTCAGGTGTCAGGTGATAACATATCAGACAGGTATATGCCAGCTTGTATCTGGCGATGGTAGTGTGATAGTTGAGTAACATCAAGTGGAGCTGAGCAACTGAGTAATAGTTGGGTAACATCAAGTGGAGCTGAGCAATTGAAGGACCGTGATCAATACAAAATCCATGGGAAGGGTCTATTTCTAATAAAGGGATCAAACACAGCAGTCAGCCAATTCTAGTCGACTAGGGGAAATAAGTAGTCGACTGGAGAAGGAGTTAGTCGACTATAGAGGAGGACCAAGTCGACTAATAAGGCCGCGTCTCATAGGGTCGCGTCTTCAGGAAAAAGCTAGTCGACTAGGGAAAAATGGGTAGTCGACTAATAAGGCCGCGTCTCAGAGAGCCGCGTCTTCAGGAAAAAGTTAGTCGACTAGGGACAAAAGATAGTCGACTAATAAGGCCGCGTTTTCAGAGAGCCGCGTCTTCAAGAAAGAGTTAGTCGACTAGGGGAAAAGATAGTCGACTAATAAGGCCGCGTTTTCAGAAAAAGGGCGCGTTTCAAATAAGCTAGTCGACTTGAGGTAAAGGAGTAGTCGACTAATCAAGGGTTCAAGTCGACTAATGACTAGGTCAAGTCAACTAACAGAGTGCAAACAGAGAGCAGAACTTGTCTTTTGAGGGTTGCGTTTGTTGATAAAAATACAAGTATGAAAATAGTTATCCATGTCTTGGCGAGTAAAGTTACTGGCCTAAAATGTTCCTTTGATGCGTCTGACGAAGAAAAGCTCGGCCCCAATCCAAAAGGAGGGTACCGGCCCTAGAGTCTTGCCGATGATGACGAGGAGCACGGCCCCCAATCCAAAGGAGGTGGCCGGCCTTCACAAGGGAAGGAGGTTGATGGTGCAAGTATAGTTCACTATGAAAAAATGGGATTTTGCAAACGATGATACGGGGAGCGACGAGGTGGCTAGAATGAAAGAGCTCGCTGAGGAGTTGATATTGGCGTGGTTCGTGGAGTCCAAGGAGGTGTAGGTGGTGGTGGAAATGGTGGAGAAGGTGGTGGTGAGAATGGGTTGTTTGGTGTTTCTTGGTGTTTTATGGTGGAAAAGAGGAAGAAGAGGATGATATGGAGGTGGTGTTGTTGTTGGAAATGGAGGAGGAGATGGAGGGAGAATGGTGGAGGATTTGGTGAAGGAGTGGTGGAGGAGATGGTGGTGGAAATGGAGGAGTGGTGGCCGGCCAAGGGAGTGGGTTGCTGTTGGCCTCTCTGTTGGCTGCAAAAAGAAGAAGAAGAAGAGAAAATGAAAGAGAGAGAAGGAGTGGGGGTATTTATAAAGGGTGGGAAAACATTATAATAATGTTGCCATTGCTTATCAAAGCAAAAGAGAACGCACCAAGTAAGTTGCGTCTCAACAAGGCAATGGCTGCGTCCAGGCCAAAAGGACTGGACGCGGGGATGAAAGCCACGTCCAGGAGGAAATGCAAAAGGCTGCGTTTTAACAAAAGGACAAAAGTCATAATGACTTGATTGGAATTGATTAGCAGTGCATTAAATGCAGCATGGGGAGGCATGGAGAGGATCTCCGCATTAAATGCAGAATCCCAGTTAGGTGAAACTCGCGTTTGAGGAAGGAGGGAGAAAATGGGAAAAAGAGAAAAGAGGAATATTTGGATAAATTCTCGGTATCTGGGAAAATACCGAAAACTCCGGAAAAGTCCAAAAATAACATAGCTTGGAAAGCTTCCCAAAAAATTCTCAAAAATAATAAATATTATAAAAAGATTTTTGGTGAAATCGGTATTCAAAGATTCAATCTCATTTTCAAAATAAAAATCCTGAAGTCAACCGTCAATCTCGGTCTACACCGGATTGGCCGGATTTTTAATAATTTAGAAAAATCTCAGAAAATGTATTTGGATAGAAAATATGATTTTAAGAAGTTATGTGAAAACCATTTCTTAAAATTCAACTCCGTTTGTAATTTAAAAATCTGGGAATCGGTCAGCGGCACTGGTCGACACCGGTTTTGAAGATTTATAACTTAATTCAGGAAAATTTCAGAAAATCATAGAAAATCTAAAAATATTGGAAAATGATGTTTAAACTGAAATCGGTCAATTCGGAATAGCGAAAAGATCAAATCGAGCAATTCACTAGGATCGGGTTCCCGGTTCAGATTAGGGCTGACTCCGAGTCCACGAATCCCAATCCAAGACAAAACGATCATATAAACAATTCATAATACAAAACCAATACAGGAAGCAAATCGAAAAATACGATCGGAAAATCTGAATACGTAACTAAGTACGTATTCCGGGAGCGGGGTGTTACAATTTTCCTCTATCCTTAGCCGTCGGAGGCGTCGGATGTTTGATCAGAGGTGTACTTTTAACTTGATCAGCAGAAGAATACCATTTAAGGATAGTATTTCTTCAGGAACCTGCCATTGATAGGCATCATGAGTGTATCGCCATTTGGAGTTATGAGGCGATACGATCCATTTGTGTAGACTGACTCTACTACGAATGGTCCTTCCCATTTGGGTTGGAATTTACTTTTTGTCTTGTGTGTCATCACCATGGGTCTTCTGACGGCTAAGACTAGGTCGCCTTTCTTGAAAGTTCGCACTTTAACTTTCTTGTTGAAGGCTCTGGTAATTCGAGCTTGGTAAAGCTCGATTTGTTGTTGGGCCTGCAAACGCTTATCGTCTAAGGCCTCCAATTCCTGGAGTCGCTGTCGATGCTTCTCCTCGGTTGTCATCTCCGCTGTCAAGGCGATGCATAGAGATAGAATTTGGATTTCCAGTGGGAGCACGACTTCACACCCATATACCAAAGAAAATGGCGTGGCTTTAGTTGGGGTTCGCACAGTTGTGCGGTAGGCCCATAAGCATTCACCTAGCTTATCGTCCCAGTCTCGTTGACTTTTCGAGACGAACTTCTTGAGAAGCTTGCCAATAGTCTTGTTGAAAGCTTCTGCGAGGCCGTTAGCGGCAGGATAGTATGCCGTTGAGGACACACTCTGGATTCTGAACTTAGCGCAGAATCTTTGGAATGCCTGGCTGATGAACTGGGGTCCATTGTCATGGACAATTCGCCGAGGTACACCGAAACGGTAAATAACGTGATGTTTCACGAACTTGATCACGTTAGACGATTTTACCTCCTTCAAAGGAATAGCTTCGGCCCATTTAGAGAAATAATCGGTTATTGCCAAAACAAACCGATGTCCCTTTGATGATGGTGGGCTGATAGGACCAACCACATCCATCCCCCACATTTCAAATGGCCAGGTAGAGGTTGTGGAGTGAAGGTAGCCTGGTGCTTGATGGATGAAATCGCCATGCACTTGGCAAGCGTGACATCTTTTAGCATAAGTGACGGCGTCGGCAATCATCTTGGGCCAATAGTAACCCAATCTTGGAGTCGATGTGCCAGTTTTGGGCCAGGTTGGTGGGCATGGCGTCGTGGGCTTCTTTCAATACCTCTTGAGCCTCGCTTGGTGAGAGGCACCGGAGCAAGATCCCGTCATGCGATCGACGATACAATGTTCGTGTAATCGCATTGTAGTAAAATTTAGGGGCTTTCCTTCGAATGGCAGCCGCTTCCTTGGCGTCCTCAGGCAGGATGCCATACAAGACATAGTTGATATAGGGGAATCGCCAGTCTTTAAGCTCTGGCCCGGTTGACAATTCCAGCGCTTCTTTGCCTTGATACTCTCCCTTTGACTCCTGATAGTCTTCGAGGGCGGTTCTCGGGCAGTACAGGTCGTGGCTGTAGACGAATACCTTCTCCATTGCTCCAGCTGGAAGAGCTAAGGAGGCCGCGAGTGACGCCAGTGCATCTGCATGCGCATTTTTGCCTGCGCGGTACATGATCGATGTAGAAGTTTGTGAACCTCTCGGCCATGTGGATAGTTGCGTTGTAGTAGGGTACTAGGTCCTTATGTCTGACTTCGTACTCCACGCGAACTTGGCTAACGATGAGTTTGGAGTCACCGTATGCCTCGAGATTTTTAACGCCAATCTCATCGGCGAGCTGTATCCCAATCAAAAGAGCGTTGTATTCTGCTACATTGTTGGAGCAAGGCTCAGTTAGCGAGACAGCTCGAGGAATCACATAGTTCTGTGGCGAGACGAGTACTACTCCTACCCCCGCTACTATGTGTCCTTTTGGGCTTGTTCTGGATGCATCGTCAAAGAAGAGTTGCCACACTTGACTTTCGAATGATGTCTGAGTTAGGCAGGCTTCAGCGACCTCATCTGGGAGACCGTCGTAAAGTTTGGTTGCCCTCGGATCTGGATGCTCAGCCAGGAAATCCGCCACTGCTTGTCCTTTAATGGCCTTCTGTGGTAAAAAGTGCATTTCATATTGAGATAACAATATGGCCTATTTTGCCAGTCGGCCATTTAGCGATGAAGGCTTTGTCATAAGTAACCTCAAGGGGTTGACTTTTGATATGACGTTTATTGTCTGGCCTACCAAATAGTGTCGCATTTTCTGAATGGCGAACACTAATGCCAAACATTCCTTCTCGATCGGGTTGTACCGATGTTCGGCTCCGATCATTGTTCTACTCAAATAGTAGATTGCTTGTTCTCGCCCTTGATCATCATTCTGAGCTAGTAGAGCTCCCAAAGAATGATCCATTGCTCGAACGTATACCAGGAAAGGTTTTCGGATATCGGAGCTGCAAGGACTGGTGGTTGGGTGAGGTATTACTTGATTTCCTCAAATGCTTGTTGACAAGCGTCGTCCCAAATGAACGAGACACCCTTCTTCATCAGCTTAGCGAAGGGTTGGCATCTTCCGGAAAGGTTTGAGATGAACCTGCGGATGTACGCCAATCGTCCTTGCAATCCCCTGAGCTCCTTGAGGTTTCTCGGGGGTTGCATCTCCTGGATAGCGCGGATTTTTTCCGGGTCCAAATGGATTCCTGTGGAAGTTACAACAAATCCTAGGAATTTACCACTGGCCACCCCTAGGAAGGACTTGGTGGGATTCATCTTTAGCTGATGAGCTCGCATGATGTCAAAAACCACCTTCTGGTCAGCTATGTGATCACCCTTAGCGCGACTTTTCACCGCGATGTCGTCAACATAACACTCCACCGTTTTGCGTATTTGCTGATGGAAAATGGCATTCATGGCCCTTTGATATGTTGCCCCTGCATTCTTCAGTCCGAAGGGCATGACGGTGTAGCAATATACCCCTAGAGGTGTCCTGAAGGAGGTATGCTTTTCGTCATCAGGATACATTTTAATTTGATTGTATCCTGAGAATCCATCCATGAAGGACATTCGTTCGAATCCACATGTATTGTCAATCATGACATCTGTGATTGGCAAGGGGAATTCGTCTTTGGGGCAAGCCTCGTTTAGATCACGAAAGTCGATGCAGATCCGGATCTTCCCGTTCTTCTTGGCAATTGGGACAATGTTGGCTACCCAGTCGGGATGTTGTTCTTCCCTGATGAAGCCAGAATCAATAAGTTTTCTGACTTCTGATTGAATTGCCTCCATTATTTCTGGACGGAACCGTCGCTGCTGTTGTTTGACGGGTTTTGCGTCCGGATTGATGTTGAGGCGGTGCATAGCCACTTGAGGATCAAGTCCAGGCATGTCCTCGTAATTTCAGGCGAAGACGTCTATATACTCTTGTACAAGAGATATTAGATCCTTCTTCTCCGAAGGCGACAGGCCGTCACTTATGAAGATGGGCTTAGGATTGGCCTCATCTCCTAGATTGACTTGAACAACCTTGTCTTCTATGGGTGGCTCGCGCTGTTCAAAGCGGGTTTCCCAAAGAGTATTTAAATGTTTGATCCAAGGATCTATATCTGATTGGATCATTTCTTCATCTCCGTCTTCCAGGTGGCTTGTTGAAACCATGTTCACTGAAAGTTCTCTGAAGATGTTGCCGACACTGACATCCGACTCCCATGATGACGTGCCTGAAGAGTAATTATGACCTGATGGCCCTCCAGAATCAGAGGCTGACGGGATCAGAGTCGATACATAGCCCAACCCCCGGCGCGTCCGATGATAATAATCGGGGGCTTTGCTTTCGGCACAAAGGATCGAAGTAGTGTTCTCCTTCCTTTGCCGAAGTTCAACCCGGGTCTGCTGGTTAGGTTATACCCCATGTTTTTCATCATTCTGAGTGTCTTTGGCTCATAATGACCGAACTGAGGGGATTCCTGCTCGCTTTCTGATTCTTCATGATTCATTAGCTCGGAGTCAATTCGTCCGAAAAGAATCGGTCTTTGGCCCTTCCTTCTCGCTGGAACCATGAGTATTGATTGTTGTGCATCGTCGACATTTCGACATGTTTCAAAGGACGATTTCACTGGTACATGCAACGATGTCAAGGCATCCATTGCCGACCAGAGATCGTTATCCGCGTCGGTACTAGTGTCTGACGGCACTGAATCAGAAGCAAACACAGAAAAATACGCTAAATCCAATTCTTCATTAATGTACCAACCGCCTACATCATCAGCGGGAGTATTATCAACATCGGGCTTACTAATGCCCGTTACAGGTGGATCTAGCTCCCACGCACACTCATCTTCCTCCAGCTCGGTGTCGGCTTCATTGCCAGAGTCTGGTTCTTCCGGTTGCGGGACTTCATCCGTCTCCACAGGATCTTGGTACAGTAAGGAGTCTGTGAAATAATTCTCGACCCCTTTGAATGGATGCCTTTCGGCAATCAACGTCTGCAACTTTCCACCCTCGTCAATGTATTTCATGACTTGATGGAGAGTGGAGGGAACGATGGAGTTGCGGTGAATCCAAGGTCGTCCTAGCAATAGATTGTAGGAAGTGTCAGCGTCGATGACGTAACATGTCACTTCCGTCTTCAGATCTCCGATCCGGCATTTGAGCTTAACCTTCCCCATCGGACGGGTACTATTGGCATTGAACCCATAAATGATCGTCTGGGTAGGGCTCAAACGGTGAGTGGGAATCCCAAGATGCTGCATGACTCTGCGAGGCATGATGCTCAATGCAGACCAGGGATCTACCTGGATGCGATTCACTTCGGATGATCCAATACACCCTGTGAAGTACAGGGGTCGATCATGCTTCCCTTTAACCTGCATATCCTCTGCCGTGAAGGTGATGCAGGGGGCATTCTGGGAGGTGTGGAGACAATTCTCTACATCTTCCTCCTTTGGTACCTGGGTCATGAAGACCTCAGCATTTGCCAGAGCTTTTTGCAGAGTTTCTCTAGTCGACTTTGATAATCTAAGAAGTTCATACAAGGTAATCCGCGCCGGGATGTTGGCCAATTGAGCCAGGACATCAAAGCGGTAAGGCGCCGTAGATCCTTCCGTGATGCCCTTCTGAAGGGCTCGAGAAAATCGAGTCTCCTTCTGTTTCTCCACGGGTTGTCTTGTGGAGGGCTTGGTTGGCTCTGCAGTTGGTTGTGGAGGGGTTGCCGCCGTTTCGCCATACTGCTTCAAGTAAGGCTGTCCTGAGCGGGTTCCCGTCATCGGTTGGTTAGGCTCCGCGGCCAAGACTATTGTTTCCTCCTCGGAATCGGTTAACGAGGGAACATCAGTCTCGGCTTCTCGAGAGGAGGCACACACCACATTGCAGGATGAAGCATTTGCCTTGCCTTTGGATTTCCTGTTGGTCACAGTAGTCCATTGCCGTTCATTGACAAGGTCAGGGTGGACCCACATGATTTCCCCTTGAGGTGTGGGGACAGGTACCAAGCCTTTCTCTTGCTGCTGGTGAGGGTCTGTGTTGACCACTCTCAGCTCTCCTCTTAGGATAGGGACTACTCCATAGGGTGTCGGAGGTTGTCTTCCGAACTGGAGAACTGACGTCACATTGGCCGTCACCTTCTTCTGCTCTGGTCGGAGCTTTAACACCTCCGCGTCAATCAGAGCTTGAAGGATGTCCTTGAAGACGTAGCAGCTTTTGGTAGGGTGCCCCAGCATCCTGTGGTACAAGCAATAGGTGGGATTGTCGGTCTTGCCGACCTCCTCGGGGCGCCTAGCTTCAGGGAGCTTCAGTCGGTTACTCTTGTTGAGTAGTTTAAAGAGTGAATCGACATGTTCCTCCTTGAAGGAATATTGCTTGTTGGCCCGTGATTGGCTTGAAGAGCCACCTCCCTTGACCAGTTGAGGTTTAGCAGGAGGTTTGGTCTCTGCTGCCAAGTTATCCTTCCGCTTTGTTTGGAGGGATGTGTCTGGCGCACGCTTGTCGACCTTTCCGGCCTGGGCTTACCTTCCTCCGCTCTGACGCGGGCGACAATCTCCTCAGCCTGTTCACCTTGTAGGACAAATTGCTTCCAGGTGCGGCTTTCAGCAACTCCTATTTGAGCAAGGAGTGAGGTTTGGAGATTGTGGCGGCATGTTTCCACCATTGTGGTCTGGGTCATGCCGCTCGGACATCGGAGTGCCACGTTCCGAAATCTTTCCATGAAAGACTTGACGGACTCTCCCTTTCGCTGTTTAGTAGCCAAAAGGGTGGGCATCGTGACTTCCGAGTCATCCTCGAAGAAGTGCGTTAAGCAAAGCTTCTCCAAATCGCCCCAGTTCTTGATAGAACCTTCTGGGAGCTTCATGAACCATTCAAAGGCCAGCCCTTTCAGGGTGCCGATGAACAGACGCGCCAGGATGGCGTCGTTATCTACTACATTCCCGGTTTGGGATTTAAAGTAGTAGATGTGTTGGTTGGGTGACCCTTTCCCATCGAATGCTTGAAGGGTTGGAGCCTTGAACTTGGACGGGTATGGAACCAAGTCCCATTCAGCAGGATAGGGCTGGACCACCCCAGCTTCTTGGAGGCCTTTACGGTTGGTAAGGGCCTCGAGGCGTTGCTCCAATTGACTCATTCTTTTAGCATGAGCCTTTCCCTGGCCTTGGTCGCCCTTTACTTGCGACGAGGATTTGGACGAACTAGAAGTAGATCGCTGCCTCTCCTCAGAAGGTTCGGAAGATGAGCTTTCTCCCTTTCTCCCTTTGCCCTTCTCTTTTTAGGAGGAGACTTCCTCCTGTCTTCGAGCAACTGTGCAAGCATCTTCTTGAGGGAGTCGATAGATTCTTGCTGAGAAAGAATCATATCCATTTGTGCCTTCTGGATTTGTTCTAAACGTCTAGTCGTTTCCTCAGGAGTGCCTGTCATGTAGGCGGAGGCCTCCTTCTCAACGGAAGTGTTCGAAGCCCGTGATTCCACTATGGCGGAGTGAGAATCATTCACTTTAATGTCATGGGCTAAGGCATTATAATCAATCGGGGGAATGGCCCCTGTCCGGGTGCGAGTGTGTCGGTATACTCCTTCCAGTTCAGAGTCAGACTCGTCAGAGCTGACTGCAGGTTGTTTTCCCTTGCTCCTGCTCGTCATATTCGCAGTGAGCTCCGGGTACTCAATGTCAGAGAAGGTTCTCCTTCTGTGGGAGCGCCTTCTTTTGGCTGACGGGGGAATCAGGGTCAGCTGTCTAACTAAAAACTGCTGGTGCACACCTGAACTACAACGGCACTCAGAAAGCATACGGATGAGCCGTTGGCAGCAACATGATGAAGTGACCTGATTGGCACTTCTTTTCTTCATCAAGTAATTCCTCAAATCTACGGGAGGGGGATCGAAGAGACTAGCCTCACAACGTCGAAGACAGGAGGCATCCATGTGCTGTATAGCCTGGACGCAGGCTTCAGGGACGCGATTTTCGCGCCGCGGCTGTAAGACGCGCGTCTGGCGTCTCTGTTGGGACGAGACACGATCGCCGCGCTGCCGCTCGGTGCGTCGGGGCAGAGACGTTTGAGAGAGGATGCGCTGCTGGGCCCCACGCCTATGGGCGCGTGCCTCTCGCGCTTGATGAGGCGCAGAGGCTTCACCCTGGCGTTTGGTGAGTTGGTCTTCAGAGGACCTAGCTTGAGGAGTCTCGTGTTTGGGCCGCCAAATGCGGACTTCTCGTGCTGGACGTGGCGCGGGCAAGGCGCCAGGTTGTACGTCGCGTCCAGCCTCAGTCGGACAACCAGAGGTTCCAACTTGTAGCTGACGCGCACGTCTCCTCTGACGACGCTCGGCATTTCGGTTGTGTCGTGGAGGTGGAGAGAGACCAACGACGACCTGATGCTGGACACCAGAGATTTGGACCACGCGGGTCTCCTGAGAGACGTTGACGCGTGTGTTTAGTGCTGCGCGGTTGATCGCAACAGCAGTTGTGCCTGAGATCACGCGGGCCTTCTGAGAGGTGTTGGCGCGTGTATCTTGCTTGGCACAGTTGGCAGCAGCAACGCCCGAGAGAGCTTCAGATCGGGCTTCGGGGGCATTCCCCGTCGAGACCCTGCGGCAGACGCGGGTCCTGGGGCTCTTGGAGCCGGAAGAGAGAAACTCTTCGTACTTTGCCTGGTCGAACTCGACAACGAGCGATTCGACCATCTTTCCCTCACGAAGGACGTCATCCTGCGCCACGATTTGCTCATCAGTGACAAATGAAGTCCCCAGCGGAGTCGCCATCTCTTGTTCGCAGAGGGAAAATCTCGCGTAAAGTTTCCTTGAATCAATTGAAAGTTTACAACGGATTAATACTCCGATTACAAGGGAGGGAGGATGTTGAGTCTTGAATCCTCCCTTTGTTTAGTGCTGGGTTCTTCGTGTGGCGGTGGAGAGTGAATCTTGTTCTCGTTGACCGAATGACCGTCGGGATCGTCAGGGATCTTCTCTTTGGCTGGTAGAAGGAGTAACACAGCTCTGTCTACCAAAACTCTCAAAGAGAAGGTAGGCAAAGGGTAACTCGTACGCAGCAAGCTTGTTGAAGAGTTTAGCTCTCTTTCTCCTGTCTCTGTCTTGTTGTCGTCCAACTAAAGAAAATCCGACCCCTTCTTCAATAGTGACGGGGCTATTTATAGGGGTTCCAGGGTGAACGTGCCCCCTAAAAACGCTCCACAATGAGGGGCTGACCTCCCCGCTATGTGGGCGGCGACTGGCCCCATAACCAGGGCGGTTATAACCGAGACGCGGGTGTCGAGCCCACGCGCCTTGATGTTGAGACGCGGGTGTCGAGCCCACGCGCCTTGATGCTGAGACGCGGGTGGCGAGCCCACGCGCCTTGATGCTGAGACGCGGGTGTCGAGCCCACGCGCCTTGATGTTGAGACGCGGGTGTCGAGCCCACGCGCCTTGTTGAGACGCGGGTGTCGAGCCCACGCGCCTTGATGAAAAAAGGTGTTGAGTCTTCGCGTCTAGAACTTGAAACTCTGCTTTTTAATGGCTTGTCTTTTAGTGATTTTTAGACAGCCTACACCTTCCTCCTCCCCCGGGCCTATGCGCACCGCCCCCCACCTCCGGTGGCGCTGTTGCCCCCGAGGCCGCCGGCGGTGGCCGGCTGCTAGCCATCTCCCCACTCCCCTCTCCTTCTTTTCTTCTTTCTTTCTTTCTTTCTTTTATTCCTCTCTTTTTCCCTTCTTTCCATTTTTACCCTTCCCCTCATTTCCTAATTACCCACCTTATCCACTCTCCTCTCTCTCCCCCTCTCTCCCCTATAACTCTCTCTCTTAGCCTCCTTCTCTCTCTAACTATTTCTTTTCTCTCTCCTCTCTCACTCTCTCTAATATATATATATATATATATATATATATATATATATATATATATATTAATTATATATATTATTTGATTAGTGGCATGTACGTGTTTATGGTGTTCCGGGATTTTAGAGCATTTTTCGGTGATTTTTAGGTGAGTACATTTCCTGTGTTGCTTCATACTTTGCTATCATCGTTTTATACCTAGTGATTGCTATTTTAACATCTATTGCATGATATATTAATATGCAAATGTCTTACTACTATCATTACATGCCTAATAATTATTATCCTGCTTTTAATACATGATGTGTCATTATGCGAGTTGATATTTGACACTGGTACTTGACATGTTACTACTTGACACCTGATACCTGATACTTGATATCTGACACCGGTACCTGATATGTTATACTTGACACCTGACTTTGACACTTGAGATCTGACACCGGTACTTGACATGTTATACTTGATACCTGATACCTGACACTTGATATCTGACACCGGTACTTGACATGTTATACTTGACACCTGATACCTGACATTTGATATCTGGCACCGGTACTTGACATGTTATTACTTGGCACCTGATGCTTAACACTTGATATATGACACCGATACTTTACATGTTATCACTTGACATCTGATACTTGACACCTGATTATGACACTTGACATTGACATGTTATCGCTCACTTGATATGCTTTCACATGACACTAGTACACTTGACCTGTTGTTGTGACACCTGACTGGATGCTAATGTACCTGACACCTGTATTACATTACATATTTATGATTATCAGTTTTACGGGGACTTGGCATGATTATTATACTGTTACCAAACCTCTGATACACCTAAACTCCTGTGCTCCTGTACTCTTGTATTTCTGAACCCATGTAACAAGCAGACTCCTGATATTATTCTCCTGATGTCATACTCCTGTTGATCCCTGTAATTGTCTAATCATGGATGTTGGATTACTGTGTATTCACTGTGAACATTATCACTGGACTGTGTGTGTGTGTGTATAAAATAAAGTACTCAAGTTACACTGGGTGGGGGAAACTGATGGATACCGGTATGATGTCATATTTATAATCGTGGATGTATCTGAAGTGTCGTATGGGGCGCATAATGATAAGTCCTCGGAAGCCGTAGCCTGATCTCTGAATTGTCATGTGAGGCGCATAATGATAAGTCCCTGGAAGCAGTAGCCTGTACTCCTGAGCCGTAGTCCCGGGCAGTGGCAGGACCCACTATAAATATGAGCCATCAGATTTATCAGTTTTCAAGTAATAACTCATCTTATTCATAAGTGGATGTGTGTGTACCGGTAGCACATACCTAAGCATATGGATTGGATGAATAACATAAGAATGTAACAACCAAACAGTAATAATATTAGGAACGTGTGATATTTGGTCTCTCCTTTGTTCAGGTCCTGGTACTCACATATCAGACCGGAGTAAGTTCTATTAGAGTGCGAACTCTTGTAGGGACTATCAGTGATGTGAGGCGATGGTAGGGAGGCAATTAAAATATTAAACGGTACTGATTATTATGATTATTGAATAACTAAAATGCAACACATTTGTATTCTCCGGTTATAGTGATAAATCATTTAATCAGGTGGTATGCTCTGAATTGACACCCTTCTTTATGACATGATTTACGTGGCACAATGATTACTACTGACACACTCTAGTTCTGTTACTCTGAGGGCAACTCAAGTCGTATGAACTCAAATGATGGCGACATGGAAATGTGGTATATAGATGAGGGTTTTCTTGTTTGGATTATCCCTTGACGTATCGATCATGTGAATCCATAATCTGAGCTTATACAAGTAGTTTTATCCATACTTATATTTATCACATGTTTAATGTATTTAACGCATGTTTAATGTATTTATCGCATGTTTATTTGTACTTAAGCTCTCGACACTATTTTCTATGCATGCTTTCTGATTTAGACTTATTGATATACATGTATTTACTTGATTTCGGATTTACTATCGTTCCTTTAATTTCTTTTATATTACTTGTCATTGTCTGTACCTGCATACCTGAACCACATCACTTGATCATGCACGCGTGTGACTGCATGAGCACGTCACTCGGCTTTATCATAAAGTACTCGCTGGGTTACATCTGACAATCCTAGATTCTCATGTCCAAATCCTGGATCATAGACTGCATTAACGTTACTGTAGCTGATCAGAGGGCACAGCAGAGGTGTAGATTAGCAGATGCCAACGTAGCCCTTTTCTCCCACCTCCTCTCCTGATTGGCTCTCGAGACTCCTCTGGCTGCTGTTGAAGCTTACAGATTGATAGATTTTGATGATGGATAACAAAAGTGATACATATGCATTGGAGCTCTATCTCAAGATTTTTACAGAGTTCTGGTTACTCAAACTATATGAAGATTTTGACTATTTTTGTTTATTTTAGAAATTTTTGTTAAAAGTCTTGATCACACACACAATAGTCATATTGTTGACTTATATCATATCATAGTCAACTAACATATATTCCAATCGGCTTGACCCTTTATATAGTCGTCTATGTCCTTCCACAGAAAATATCACTTCTCTATTTTTTAACTGATTAGCAGTATTAGTCGGTTTACTTATAATTATAGTCGTCTAACTCATGCTATAGTCGACTACTATTTTTCTACTGGTCGACTAATTACAGTTTTCAGAAACTTATCATCCGTATCAGTCTTTATATAGTCGACTTACTACCTCTTATAGTCGACTTATGTAGGCAAAAATTATTCTTCTAGTCGACTACCCCATAAACCCTAGTCGACAACAGTAGTTTCTAACTGTTAAACAATTATTGATTTCTGATTTTTTATCCAACGTTTTAAATTTCAAATTTGAATTGATAACTTGCCTAACTCACCATAGATTTCACCTATAAATAGGGATGTTGTCCTAGGATGAATTCACCAATTCAAAAACAAGTTTTCTGCCCAAAAACTCTGTTCAAATTCTGTTTGTCTCAAAACTTACTTCTACTTTCTGTTCTTCACCCAATTGTGAAGAATTCTAAAAGTCCTCCTATAAAAGACCTTGTCCACAATCACATACAGATTCAAGGCTTATAGGATTCGGTATTCATTCAAAGATTTGTTATCTTCTTGTAAAGAGAAGAGTTGTACGGATTTGACAAAGACTATTTATCAAGAGGTGTACAAGGAGTTGATTTTGAAGGTGTATCAAAATCAGGAAAAGAAAAATCTCAAACGGATTGCTTGGAGACTGGACGTAGGTCACAAGAACCGAACCGGGATAAAATCTCTTTTCTTTGCGTTTGCATTTTTCTGAGTTTTATTCTATGAATTTTACTTTCTTGCAGGTAGTTTTATTTAAAAAAGTTTATAAATACTATTCACCCCCTCTAGTCTTTTTGTTGCTTCTTTATAGATCCTACTCTTGGTATCAGAGTAAGGATGGCAATAGAGTTGCCTTCATCGTAATTCCAAAGAAGGACATTCTACATAACGTCCACCATTATTTGATGGATCAAACTACAATTACTGAAAGTGTAAATGAAGATCTACTTACAGTCACTCAACTATGAACTATAGAACATAGTGGAAACACCATACACCAAACCTACAACCAATTATGATGCTTGGAGTGAAGAACATAAGAAGTCTATCACCTTGATGCCAAAGCAATGAACGCGCTTTACTGTGCCTTGGATAAAGAAGAATTCAATCACGTGTCAACAGCCAGATCTGCAAATCAAATATGGCAAATTTCACAGGTAACTCATGAAAGTACAAATAAGGTTAAAGAATCTAAAATTTTTATTCTTATTCACAGGTTTGAACTCTTCGAAATGAAGGAGAACGAAGCCATAGCAGAAATGGTTACAAGGTTCACTGACATTACAAATTCCTTAGTAACCCTTGGAAAGGAATATACTCAAGTCAAAAAATTCGAAAGATCCTTCATGCACTCACATCAGATGGGAGAAGAAAACCACTGAAATAGAAGAAGCGAATAATCTCTCAAAAATGTCATTAGAAAACCTTATGGTAATTTAATGCATATGAAGTACAACTTGAAGACAGAAAGAAGGATGAACAATAACTTCAATTCAAGAAGAAAGTACTTGCCTTCCATACATCCTCAGATATGGACAATTCAGATGACGATGAAGAGGAGATGGCGATGCTCTATAGAAATTCAAAAAATTCTTAAAACAAGGTAATTTTAAAAGAATAAAGATACTAATGATAATCTTATTTGTTTCAATGTATTAAATCAGGTCACATAAAGAAGGATTATCCATTGATGAAATCAAAAGAAAATTTGAAGAATTTCAAGAATATCAATAATTCAACAACAAGAAGAAAGCTTTTCAAGCAACTTGGGATGATAGCGATTCATCTTCCTCTGATGAAGAAGAAGCCACTAAAACCGCCATATCTGCTTCATGGCTTAAGAATGAGGTACAAGATTATGATAAATTATTAGAAGCATTAATGAACTTCATAATGATTTAAAAATTGAAAAAATTAAAAATAAAGTTTTAACAAAGGAAAATGAAAGACTCAACAATAAAAATTCAATTTATGTTTCTCAAACATCTTCTTTAAATGCTCTAAAAGATGATTTTGAAAAAGTTATTTCATCTTTAAAAAGGATAATGAATTTCTTGAAAGAGCAATTTTATGCTTAAAAAAAAACTATTTCTTTAAATTCTAGAATTACTATTTTAGATAAGGAAATGACTAGTTTCCAAATTAAAGTATGAAGAAATTTTAAAAAATGGGACAAATTTTAATAAAGGAAAAGAAAATTTAATTGATTTATTATCTTATCAAAGATGTCAAATAATCATTTTGGTCTTGAATTTTTAAAAGATAAGATTGACAAACCTGCACATGTTGGTCTTGAATTTTCAAAAATTAATTTTGTAAAATCTACACATTTTTATAATAATAATTCATATAATTCTTTTGTGAAAAGAAATACTAATATTATTTCAAAAGAATTAAGAACAAATATATATGGATTCCTAACATCTAAATAATGTTGATAAAAATGCTTATATTGCATCTTATATACATGATGTGTGTAATTCTAATAATTAGTTTTATACTAACAATGGAAATCAAATTCCATTGGATTTGGTTCCTAAAGGCTAATCTTTTTAGGACCCTATCATGATGGGTACCATACAAAATGTTTTATCCTATAGGTACCTTATAAAGAAAAGTGAATACTTGATAGTGTTGTTCCAAACATATAATCGGACACATTCAAAAACTGTTTTCGTTCAAATCAAAAAGGATGGTACAGTAATATTTGGAGACAATAACAAAGGAAAGGTTATTAGTATCGGCATGGTTGATAATATTTTGAAATCCCTTATTGAAAATGTCTTTTTAGTAAGAGTTTAAAACACAATCTATTAAGTATTAGAAATTATGTGATAGGGGTTATAAAATTATTTTTGAAAAAGATGCACGTCTTATTTATGATAACAACATGAAAGATATTTTGTTTAAAGGAACTTGTAACAATAATATTTATGAGTTATCAATAACTTGTATATCATCAAATGATAACTTATGTTTACTTACTTCTAGTAATGACTATTTTTTATCGCATAAAAGATTTGATCATTTGAATATGAAAACAATTTCTAAGATTTCTAAATTTGATTTAGTTAAAGGTCTTTCAAAAATAGCTTTTAAAAAGGATTATTTTTGTGATTCTTGTCATTAGGAAAATAAGTTAAATCATCTTTTTAAATCTAAAGATTTAGTTTCTACTAATAGACCTTTAGAACTGTTGCATTTGGATTTATTTAGTCCTACTCATGTTGCTCTTTAAACAAAAGTATGTATGTTTTTGTTACTATTGATGATTATTCACGTTTTTCATGGGTAATTTTTCTAAAAAATAAAAATGATACTTTTAATGAGTTTTCAAGTTTTTGTAAAAGAATTCAAAATCAAAAGTCTCTAAACATAGTCACTATTCTAAGTGATCATGGAGGAGACTTGAAAATAATCTTTTGCAAATTTCTGTGATAAGTATGGTATTACACATAACTTTGTATTTCCTATAGCATCTCCTCAAAATGGTGTTGTGAAGAGAAAGAATATGTAACGCCCCGGTCCTGCGGGTACGGGGACGTCACTGCGACGTACATACGCAGGTCGGAAATACCCTCACGTATATACGTTAAGCATCAGTACAAGCAAGAATCAGAGTACGACAAGCGTAGTGCCCATTCATATGCAACACAAGAAATACAATTATACAAGGTTATCACAAGTTGTGACATACTCTTACATATAACATGCATCATATATCACAGCCAAGCACAAAAGTACGATTTACAATATAATTACAATATGCTCACGAGTTGAAAGGGAATCCCGCGAGCTCAAAAGGAAGGTCAGGTACAACAGAAACCGAGACTAGTCAACTTGCTCGGCAAGGAAAGCTTGATCTTCCACAGAAGGCTCCACCTCCATCCAAGGTTCGGAACCTGAACATACAAATTCAAGGGAGTCAGGACCTCCCAACAAGTAGAGCAGGTAACAGCCGAGTGGCAACAGAAACATGAACATGAAAGTTGTTACAATATCATGAGAATTCAGCCAGCAAGTAAAAGAAGCATAGCATGTTATAAACGAAAGGGTATTGCATAGGCTTAAGTTACGGCCTCATGAGACTAGTACTTCGAGGGAATAATCCAAACAAGGAAACCCTCATCTATATACCTTTATCTCATGTCACCGTAATCCAAGCGCATACAACACCCACAATTAGCGTCTTTTATTATTATTATTATTATTACTCGTCTTACCCTGATATCTAGCTATGTGAACTAGCGTCCCAGCACACATAGATCCATATCCGAGTAAAGCAAGGTTGTTATTGGAAACCAGCGGGGGTATCAACGAACTATGTTCACAGTGGGTCCCGTGCATACCCGGGACCACGGCCCAGGATTGTTCCGTTGCTTGGTAACGGAACCTGCCGCAAGGCAAACAGGAGGGACTTATGTATGCCCTTTTCATGATGTACCAGGAAGGAGGGAGCCAGCACTCCCCTCGGTCGCCTGGAGGCCCACAGGTCAGACCGGAATTTAGTTGCACAACATACCTAATGCCACTGTAAAACACGAACACATATTGATAGCCGCATTTTTCCCCCGACCCAATGTAAGTTGTCTCATTTTATGGTATATTAAATAATTATCAGATTTCGGGAATGAGCAGGAACATGTCAGGAGTACAGGTATATCAGGAGTACTAGTTCGTACTATCAAGTAATCAAGTTTGCAAATCATGAAGTCCGGTTATCATTCCCGTTATAATGATAATTATAGGAGTCAGGTGTATCATGCCTTATGTTAATAGATAGCATGATAAGAGGTGATATTCATCAAGTGACAAGCCTTGCAAATAGCAATATAATAATAAATGACCCAAAGATAATGTTCAAAATCAAAGAAGTAATTAACCATAACAATTAATCAAGATTAGTCGACTAGGGAGAGAAATTAGTCGACTTAGAGAAGGAGTTAGTCGACTATAGTAAAGGGTCAAATCGACTTAAGGAGGCTGCGTTTGGTTGGGTCGCGTCTCAAAAGTGGCACGTTTCAAGAAAGTGGTGCGTTTCAAGAAAGTGGTGCGTTTTCAGAAAGTGGTGCGTTTTCAGAAAAGTGGTGCGTTTTCAGGAAAGTGGTGCGTTTTCAGAAAAGTGGTGCGTTTTCAGGAAAGTGGTGCGTTTTCAGGAAACTGGTGCGTTTTCAGGAAACTGGTGCGTTTTCAGGAAACTGGTGCGTTTTTAGGAAACTGGTGCGTTTTCAGGAAACTGGTGCGTTTTCAGCAAACTGGTGCGTTTTTAGGAAACTGGTGCGTTTTTAGGAAACTGGTGCGTTTTTAGCAAACTGGTGCGTTTTTAGGAAACTGGTGCGTTTTCAGCAAACTGGTGCGTTTTCAGCAAAACTGGTGCGTTTTTAGGAAACTGGTGCGTTTTTAGGAAACTGGTGCGTTTTTAGCAAACTGGTGCGTTTTTAGGAAACTGGTGCGTTTTCTTTAACAAATATGAAATAATATCCAAGTCTTGGCGAGTAGAATTACTCGCCTAAAACTGATCCTGTGATGCGTTCGACGCAGAGAAGCTCGGCCCCAATCCAAGAGGAGTGGCCGGTCCTCACAAGTGAAGGAAAGAGGTTGTGGTAGTTTGGAGAAGATGGAGGTGCAAGTCTAGTTCACCACGCCAAATCGGGATTTTGCAAACGTTGTTGCGGGGGACGAATGTATAGTCCGTTAGAAAGAGGTCGACGAGGAGGTGAAGTTGGTATGCTTGGTGGAGGCTACGGTGGTGCAGGTGGTGGTGGAGATGGTGATGAAGTTTGTGGAGGTGATGGGTTCTTTTGTGTCTCTTGGTGAAAGAGGTTGAAGAAGATGGAGTTAGTTGTTTGGAAATGGTGAAGGAGATGGAGGAGAAGAAGGTGGAGGAATTGGTGATGGAAAATGGAGATGGTGAGTAGTTGTGATGGCCGGCCAAAGGGCTTGGTGGTGGTGAGCTTGCTGTTGGAGCTTGCAGGAACAAAAAGGATGAAGGAAAATAATGAGAGAGAAGATGGGAGTGCATATATATAGAAGGGGAAAATAATATAATAACAGCCATCATCACTTTCCCTCCAATGAGTGCTGCGTTTGCAAAGTCCCAAGGCTGCGTTTAGGCCATTTAAAGAGCCAAACGTGGGAGCTCAAGGCTGCGTCCAGAGGAAAACGCAAGGAGGCTGCGTTTCAGAGAAAAGGACAAAGGCATGGGTGATTGGACTTGAGTTGAATTGGCCCATAAGCATTTAATGCAGCAAGGGGAAGATCACTGCATTAATGATGGATCCAACTGGTGAAGCTCGCGTTTGAGGAAGGAGAGAGAAAAATGGAAAAAAGATAAGTGAGATACTTAGATAAATTCTCGGTATCTGGGAAAATACCGAAAACTCCAGAAATGCCCAAAAATTGAAGCGACTCAGAAAGCTACCCAAAAATTCTCAAAATCATAAATATTAAAAATGACTTTTGGTGAAATCGGTTTTCAGAAATTCTATCTCAGTTTTAAAATAAAAATCCTGGAATACACTGAGAACGGTGTCTACACCGGGTAGGCTGAATTTTTGATAAAATCAGAAAAATCCCAGAAAATGCCTGAAGGAAGAAAATATAATTTTAAGAAGGAATGTGAAAGCGGAATCCAGAATTTTGATTCCAATTGCAAATTAAAATTCCTGGAATCAACCAGTGATACTGGTCGACACCGGTTTTGAAGATTTATAATTAAATTCCGAAAAATTCCAGAAAATCATGAAAAATCTAGATTATTAGAAGATAATATTTGAAACTAAAATCAGTCAAATCTGGATACCGAACAGGTCAAATCATGCAGTACAGCTATATGAGTAAGTATTTAAATAGCAGAAAATAAAATAAATAAATAAAATAATAAGAATAAAATGCACCAAAAATCAGGATACGTAACTGTGCACGTATACTGGGAATGGGGTGTTACAATCTATCCACCTTATAAAAATTTCGTCCTCGAAATTTCAGAAAGGGGAAGATGACGGTAGAGAAGAATAGGAAGAAAGGGTTTTACCAACTAAGTTGAAAATAGTTGAGGGTATCGCTCACGAATAACGTCCTCCCGTTCCCATGTAGCCTCTCCTGGTGCGTGCCTATTCCAAGAAACCAATACTAGTGGTATTGCCTTATTCTTCAGAGTCTTAACACTTTTGTCCAGGATGGCCATCGTTGTTCTTCGTAAGACAGATCAGGCTGTAGTTCCAGTTCGGAGTGATCCAGAATGTGACTCTCATCCTTGACATACTTCCTTAACTGTGATACATGGAATACATTGTGTACTCCTTCCAAAGATGGCGGTAGTGCCAATCGATAAGCCACCTCTCCCACGCGATCCAAAATTTCGAATGGGCCGATGTACCTGGACTGAGTTTTCCACGAGTACCGAATCGGATTACCCCTTTGGTGGGTGATATCTTCAAAAATACATGGTCACCTGTTCTGAATTCTAATGGTCTTCTATTTGTGTCTGCCCAATTCTTTTGTCGGCTCTGAGCTGCCCGGAGGTGATCTCTGATAATTCGGACTTTATCTGTTGTCTGAACTAGAATGTCTGGTCCCATAAGTCTTCTTTCGCCGACTTCATCCCAACATATCGGCGACCTGCATTTTCTGCCATACAATGCCTCAAATGGGGCCATTTTGATACTAGCCTGATAGCTGTTATTATAAGAGAATTCTACCAAGTGAAGATAGTCTTCCCATGACCCTCTAAATTCTATCATGCAGGCTCGTAACATATCTTCAAGGATCTGGATAGTCCGTTCAGATTGTCCGTCTGTCTGGGGGTGATATGAAGTACTGAATTTTAGACGAGTTCCTAAATTTTCTTGGAGACTTTCCCAAAATGTGATCGGAATCTCGTGTCTCTATCTGACACGATACTAACTGGAACTCCATGTAGACGAACAATTTCTTTCATATATTTTTCTGCAAGAACTTCTGTTGACTGACCTACTCTGAAAGGTAGAAAGTGAGCTGCTTTTGTGAGGCGGTCAACGATCACCCATACTGCATTGTTACCCTTAGGACTGCGGGGTAGTGCTGTGACAAAATCCATGGTGATATGTTCCCACTTCCATTCGGGTATTGGTAAGGGCTGAAGAAGTCCAGCTGTTCTCTGGTGTTCTATCTTTACCTGCTGGCAAACTAAGCACTTGGCCACATGTTGGGCTATCTCCCTTTTCATGGCATTCCACCAGAACTTCTGTTTCAAGTCTTGATACATTTTATTTCCTCCTGGGTGTATGGAATAGGCTGAACTATGTGCATCATCAAAGGGATAAAGTGATTGCGCGTTGATCAGATTCCTACCGGCACATTTCCCCAGAAATCTCAGAGGAGATCTACATGTAATTTTCTTTATTTTCCGTAAAGGAATTACTTATAATTTCGCTCCTCGATCCTTTTTTGTAAGTTTTCCGAATATCAAATTTTCAGTGGAAAACAAGATGGCGACTCCGCTGGGAAAATCTGTCTTCTGGCGCAACAAAGAGACAGTGCCGTAATGCAACGATCAGAATCTTGAGCCAGTCATTTTCAAAAATTTGGTCATTCTTTTCGACCAAGAAAAATTCGAAGAATTGCTCTCTGAGGATAGTCTAGTGCTCCACACTCGGAAGCACAGAAAGATCTCTGCAGTCAAGGCTTCCGAGCAGAAGCCAGCCATAGCTAGGTCAGTAACTGGATGAGCCTCGTCTCAACTCCTTTCAGCCTCCACTGAGGCTACAGGTGCCTTAAGTAAGGCTAACCAGGTTCCCTGCGAACCTAAAGCTTCGCTTTCCAAATAGATATGGAGGCCAAGGCAGAAAGCTCCGTGTGAAGCTTCAGGCGAAGTTCCACCAGGCGAAGTTTCACCACAACTTCGCCTATCACGCGAAGACAAAGGCAAACTGGCTATCCAGCTTGGCAGGTTCGCCGAGGCTATTAGCCGCGAGGCTAAATTGGTAACTCTACCTTCGCCTAATCTAGGAGCAGTAACTCTTTGCACCAACTTCGTTCTCACGAGCGAAGTTACCAATGGCTTGGCTAACTCAGCGCCAGTATCTCAGGGTATGAGCAAAGTTCTTAGCCACAAGACTGAAACTGCAGCACTCAGCAGTGCTAGCCACCTTCGCTACAAGGGTCCGAACAAAATACCATAGCGTGCTTTGCTCTCAAAATCTTCCAATGCTAAATCCGTTCTTCAGAGCGGAGTTAAGGGATCATCCATGGGTGTTGATAGCGGTGCTTATGCAGCTTTAGTGCCTAAGGGTGCTACCAGAGTTCTTAGCCGCGAAGCTAGAACTAAAGCACTATAGTGCTAACCGCCTTTACGTAAGGCAAAGGACAAGGCATCGTCCCGTGCTTCGCTTCCAGGGCTTCGGATGCTGAGTCTGGCCCTGCAAATGGAACTATAAGTAAAAAGGTGATTTCAAAATCACCTGTACATATCAATGAACGATCTGCTCGAGTCTCTACGCTGGATCGTTTAAGTTCAGTTAACACTGATCTACGAGAGTTCTTGACGAAAAAGCGGAAGTTAGAACTACTCCAGACTTCTCCCTCTTGTTGTGAACAAGTGGGATGTCAGTTGATGATGGTCGATTCAGTCATTGCCGACTAGGATAATGCCTGCCACCCTTTCAAGCCGACAGTCAGTTTTTAATCAACTATCGGTGCGAGCTCTTGTGAAGCATCACAAAAGGAGCATATCACGAAATCTACCAGATCTGCCCTTTACATCCGTCAACATGATCAGAAGGGGACGTGAACCGCATAGGGGCTGACGAGCGCCACGTGGTGCTAACTTCCCTTCCTTCAGTTCTTCAGACCCAGATTATAGCCCTGGCTTAGGCCAAGTCTTGGTAGACGAAGAAGTGTGTTCCGAAGCACCAGATCTAGGGTAGCAATACCCTAAAATTATGAGAAGCCATCCTCCTCGTATGGAGTAACATCACCAGAACCATTGAGAAGTTTATTCCAATGGTCTGATGATGAGGGGGAAAATAATGGGTATGCCTCTTCGGCACAGTCAGCTCAATACGAACGGATAAAGTGTCAGTGCATATGGCTGATAACGATGACCTCCGTCGACGGTTGGAAGCTCAGGAGCAAACCTCCAAGGCCCAGTAAGAAGCCTTGGATAACATTCAACAGATGCTTGCTCAACTCCTCACTAACCAAAATAACAATGAAACCGGGAGTAATTATAATGAGGAGGAACATAATGATGATGAGCAACCTAAAATTGAGAAATCAAAGGAAAGTTCTTCCGTCGATGTTGAAGTTCTTAAAGGCATCCAAGCTCAGATCGCATCCCTAACTCAGAGGGATGAACTAAAAAAAATAGAGGCAGTCCGTTCTTACCCCTTGGAATGGGATTCAGTCTCATATCCTCCAAAGTTCAAGCCACCAATGCTGCACTCATATGATGGCAAATGCTCACCAAATCAACACATTTACTACTTCTGATTGCAAATGGGTAATGTAGTAGGTAATGATGCTATCATGGCCAGACTATTCATTGGCACCCTGAAGGGGGTAGCATTTGACTGGTTCTGAAGCCTTCCCAGGCTCTATCAACTCCTGGATTGACTTAGAGACTCGATTTCTTTCTCGTTTTTACAAGGACGATACCGAGGTAACCATGGATAAACTCCTCTTCACTATACAGAGGAAAAGAGATCTGTCTGTGATTACATTGAGCGATTCAGAAATTTATCGCTGATGTGCCCAGTAGGGGTGCCATTGCCCATGCTCTTACAGACATGCAGGCATAACTTCCTGGACCAAATAGAGATTTGTATGGGGGCTGTCAAAGCCCACATGTGGAAGGAATTAGTCGAGCAAGCTGAAATAGCCGAAAAGTCGGCTAAAAAGTTTGAACCATCCACAGCTAAAGGTAAATGGGGTATGAATAATAAGGGGCGCGGAGACATGGGGCAGTCTTCTCAAGCTAAAAGGAAAGAGACCATGTCCGTCGAATTGTCGGGGGACGTTCCTCTAAAGACCAAAAGAGCGGCGTCAATAATCAGGAATCTAAATTTTCTCCAAAACAATACTCTTTTAAAGACGAACAAGTGATTACAATATTCCACTTACTCCACAAAGGGAATAAATTGAAACTGCCAGAGGCTCAACGCTCTAACGAAGTGGGACGCACCAACGATCCCAATTATTGTCTCTTCTATAGGATGGTTCATCATCCTACTAACAAGTGCTTTGTCCTAAATGACGAAATTCAGGCTTTGGTCGATGCCGGGGTTCTAACTCTAAAGTCGGAACAAAGAAAAATCACTGCAAACATGGTGACCCTCGAGTTCGACAAGACCCCAAAAGTCACAATTCCTGATGGGTCTTTTCTAATCCCTGAAGCATGGCTGAAAATAAACAATCCTTCCGCTAAATATCAGGAGACTAAGGGTCTCATTCCCTTGACATTAAAAATAGGGGAGATCATGTGGATACACCCAGACCTTGTCCAAGACAAACAATGGGATTTGAAAAAATCCAAGAAGAGGGGCAAATCTTACAATGTTATCTCTATCCTGCCAGATGACGACAATGTGACAACAGCTTCTCTCAGTGATTCTGAAAGTGAGAGGCATGCTTGCACAATACAGGCCGATGTACCTTAGCTGACGGGTACTCGATCCGAAAAATCATACTTAAAATAGAATGAACAAATTACTGACAAGATACAACAGTAAACGACATCAGTACAAGTACTCATACCAGCTCCGGTCCTGACCTCAGGAAAAGAGAAGCAGAAAGAAGTCTGGTTTGACCATGTCCTAAAAAACTATCAGGCCCAGGACTTAACATCCCTTTTCGCTTTGACATATTGGCCCAGCTGGCTAATATCCCCGCTCGTATCATCATACACGAGATGCTTCGCCTCTTGAAGGAGACAAGAGAAGCACTCAAGAATGCAGTGGCTAATTCAGAATCATTTCTGACATATATGCCGAAGCCCCTAGGGATGACACTCAACCTCGTGTTCTAAATGTCATCACGTACAATTGAAATTACCTGCTATTACTTTCACAGCTGAGGACATGCTCCTCAAGGATAACAAACACGATCGACCTTTGTGCTATACCGGATACATCGGTTCGACATGTATTGAAAGAGTACAGGTTAATCTAGGGTCTGCACTCACCATTATCCCCAAAAGGCTCCTCTACTTTCTTGGCATATCGTTGTATCGGTTGTCCGCAGCCACTACAATGATAAATGATTTTAACGCGGGGAGTAATCACCCACTCGGAAAAATTCGACTCCGTTGCCGAATTGGGAATCTGAAATCAGAAGTGACGTGTTATGTCATTGACGCTGACACTTCATATAACTTGTTTGTTCCCTCTACTCTGCACCAATGCTTCAAATACGTGGAGGATGATACAAGGGTACAAACGGTGTTCACTGAGAAATAACCGTTCAAGGGGGTGGAGAACTACTTTACTGATGCCCTCCTATATCAGGAAATCGGTAAAACATCAAAAAAAATCATCGCCTGACAACGACGACAGTGGCAATGAGGCAGATTCAGAGTTTGAAGGAGACATGCCAGCTACTTTGGTCGGGAAACTAATTATAGCATGCTTCAATAATCCTCAATGTAATAATCCCTCTGAGGATGATGATGAATGGGTGATTAATGACAATGTTATCTTTGATTATTCTGCGAGTGTCGGATTATTAGAGTATGTTGCCAATAGCTCTCTACACATGCCCTTGCATAAACCAAGCATGTCAGGGACATCTATGGAATGTGTGGAAGGGTCCGTCTTCGTGATCCCTCCATCCAAAAGGAGTCAGTCCCCAATAATATTCGGTAGAGTTCAACTACAAATGTCTATGGTCACATATTTGAGTTCAGACTCAGAGTCCCCACAATTTTTCTATTATGTACGATCAGCACAGTATATGATGAGAAAAATAGGATACAGCCTGCAGCGTGGGAGTGGTCTGAATTTCGAAAAAGGACGACGTGATTTTCTACGAAATTTCGTGCCAAAAGGGAAACCAGCAAATTACTATGATAAAATATGCAGGGGGTTGGGATATGTTACCCCTCCACCTTCTACAGCGATTTGATTTGAAAATAACAAACCGATCCCGTCACGCTCTGCCTCTTCCTCCGAGTGGGAGTCAAATGTCAGTGTGGGAACGATGTTCGAGAATCTCTCCGTTAACATGACTTCAAGTAATCATTTAGAGCCTGCGGAAGCTATTGATACCTTGGGCTCAACAACTGGATTTCCAGTGGGAAAAGCGATTCGCACAACGCGAATCACCTACTGAAGACAAGGTGATCCAGGTTAATTTGGGTAGTCAAGATCACCCTAAACCCATCTTTATAAGTGAAAGCCTATCACTTACGGAGAAAGAAGAATTGATCGTACTCGTAAGAGAGTATATCGATGTCTTCGCATGGAACTATGAAGATATGCCCGGACTTGATCCGCAAGTAGCCATGCATTGCCTGAATATCAAGCCTGACGTCAAGCCAGTTAAGCAACAACAACGTCAATTTCGCCCGAATATTATGGAAACTATTGAAGCTGAAGTTTATAAACTCATAGCGTGCGGTTTCATACGAGAGGAACAACATCCAGATTGGGTTGCTAACATTGTTCCTGTCCTTAAGAAGAATGGAAAAATTGGGATCTGCATTGACTACCGCGATCTCAATACAACTTGCCCTAAAGACGAATTCTCATTGCCCATCACCGATGTCATGATTGACAATACCTGTGGATTCGAAAGAATGTCATTCATAGACGGCTTTTCAGGGTATAATCAAATTAAGATGTACCCAGTGGTGAGAAGCATACTTCATTTCGGATACTGTTGGGGGTATACTGCTATACCGTGATGCCCTTCGGGTTGAAGAACGTAGGAGCAACTTATCAACGTGCGATGAGTACAATTTTCTGCGATCACCTCCGAAAGACGGTAGAATGTTATGTCGACGACATTGCTGTCAAAAGTCGCGAAAAGAATGATCGTCTTTGCGACTTAAGAACAATGTTCGATATAATGCGAGTTCATCGACTGAAAATGATTCCGACAAAATCCTTCTTGGGGGTTTCGAGTGGCAAGTTCTTAGGATTCATTGTCACGTCAAAAGGGATCCATCTAGAGCCGGATAAAGTCCAAGCTATCCAAAATGCACATCCACCTAAGAATCTCAAAGAACTTAGGGGCCTGAAAGAAACGCTGGCCGATATCAGGAGGTTCATCACAAATCTCTCAGGCCGCTGTCAATCGTTCACCCGACTCATGAAAAAGGTTATCTCTTTTATATGGGATCAAACTTGTCAAGAAGCTTACGAGGATATCAAAAGATACCTCACTAAACCTCCAATCTTGGTGGCTCCCACATCAGGAAAACCATTCCTGCTTTATGTGAAAACTATGGACCATTCTCTTGGTGCTCTACTTGCTCAAAAGAACGATGACGATCACAAACAGGCTATTTATTATCTAAGTAGGACTCTGATAGGGGCTGAATCTCGCTATAACCCTGTTGAGAAGGAATGCTTAGCCCTTGTCTTTGCTATTCAAAATACGCAACATTACTTGGTTGGCCAAACCATACATGTCATTTCGAGAGTGAATCATTTGCGTCTCCTTATGACGAAAGTAAGATCTCTAAATTCATGATTAGCTAAATGGGCCCTCCTTCTGTCTCAGTACGACATGCTTTTTGTCCCTCAGAAGGCAATTAAAGGTCAGGCGCTTGCAGACTTTCTAGCTACTCATCTGGTTTTAGAAAGCTCAAAACTTCATGAAGATATTCCAGATGTGATTTTCGAATCTAATATAACTTCAAGGAATGAAGTATGGCAGATGTTCTTTGATGGAGCATCAAGAATAGGAACTAAAGGCAAGATCATTACTGATGTGAGGGTTGTATTTATCTCACCACAAAGTCATGTCCTTCCTGGGCGTTCATTGACGGAACATTGTTCCAACAATGTGGCAGAATATAACGCTCTACTCGTTGACCTTCAATTCGCCCATGAGATGGGGGTACACTACCTCGAACTTATGGTGATTCAAAACTGATTATTAATCAGGTTAAAGAAGAATATGATGTCCGTCACAGAGATTTGGTACCTTATTATCATGCAGTCATCAAAATAGCTAATTTATTTGATGGCTTTTATATTGGTCATGTGTCCCGATCCCAAAATACTAAGGCTGACGCTCTGGCTGCACTGGCAGCAATATTAGCCTTACTGATTGACACAACATATCATCATACGGTGGCTACTCGACACCTTGTTTGTCCTAAACATGTGTTAAAAATCAAGGAGGTCCATGTCACCTCGACGGGGTTTGAACCGAGAGATTGGCGATTTTCCTTCATTGACTATGCTTTGCATGATATATTACCGAATGACCCTAAAGAAGCAGCTTCTATCAACGAAGGTCTCTCCATTTTTACTATGATCTAATAGTAAAAACACTTTATTGTCGCTCATATGATGGTATCCTCCTCCGTTCCCTTTCTAATTCAGGGGCACAAGAAATGCTTAAAGAGGCGCACGACGGTATATGCGGAGCTCATCAAGCAGGTCCAAAACTCAAAGATCGATTACACAGGCTTTGATATTATTGGCCAACCATGATAGCCGATGCCATAAAATATGCCCAAAGATGTAAAGCCTTCCAAATCTAGGTAGACTTTATGCATCAGCCTCCAGAGTTGCTCCATCCGACCATTGCATCATGACCATTCGAAACATGGGGAATCGATGTCATAGGGCCTATCTAGGGGTGAGCAGAGTTCGGTTATAACCGAAATAACCGACCAAAAATCGAAACCCGAACCCGAACCGAACCGAACCGCTCTAATTCGGTCGGGTTTCGGTTTTGTGTTCCAAAACCCGAATAGACCGAACCGAACCGAATTTCTCACCTTATATATTAACCTACTCAAATTCAATTTAGTGAATCATATAGTTCATAATAAAAACTGGTGGAAGCTTATCTCATTAGTTTTAGTAATACTATCTTTTTTATGTTGAATATGTGAAAGCAATATTAAGTACACCATCACAATTGAGAATAATATTTATATTAATATAGTTCTTTTTTTCATTCTTATCATTAAAGTTAGTAATAATTATATGAGTTTTGATATAAGAGCTTAAATACGGTGTAAAAGTTTTAGAATATGAAAATTTCAATTCACATTAAGCTTAGAATCTTTTTCTTATTTCTAATTTAGGTAATGGATATTTGAGATTATAATATTAAAGGATGATAACATAATGGTGATTAAAAAATGTAAGAAATGAAGGCAATATATTGACCTAACCGAAAAACCGAACCGAACTGAGTTGATTCGGTTCGGTTACTAAGTCTAATCGGTTCGGTTCGGTTTTGCAAAAATTAGCAAAAACCGAACCAACCGACCGATGCTCACCCCTAGGCCTATCAGCCCCTCATCAACAAAAGGTCATCGGTTTATCTTAGCAATAACCGATTACTTTTCCAAGTGGGCAGAGGCTATACCACTTGTTGAAGTTAAAACTTCCAACGTGGTCAACTTGATCAAACACCATGTCATTCATCGGTTTGGTGTCCCCAGGTGGATTATTCATGATAATGGTCCTCAATTTATAAGTTAGATATTCTATAAGTTCTGTGATAAATACCGGATTCAAAATGTGGTAACCCCGATTCTAATGGCTTGGTGAAAGCATTCAACAAGATAATTATCAAGCTACTCAAAAAATTCGTTTCATCAAATAAATGAGACTGGAATGAGAAGCTTGGTGAATGTCTTTGGGCCTGCCGAATCACAGTTCGGATCCCGATGGGCAATACGCCTTTTTCTCTGGTATATGGATGTGAAGCAGTCATACCATTAGAAATCTAAATGTCGTCATTTCGAGTCACTTTAATGACCAGAATGACAAAGGAGGATAATGATCGGTTGCGTCTTCAAGAGCTCGAAGCCCTAGATGAGAAGTGATTACAAGCTCAACAACATATTGAGTTGTATCAAGCGCGAATCACAAAGGCCTTCAATAAGAAGGTTAAGTAAAGGGTTTTCCATAAAGGAGATTTGGTTTTAGCCGTCAGACGACTGATGAGCATGTCGCACAAAACAAAAGACAAATTTCAGCCCAAATGGGAAGGACCGTTCATGATAGAAACAGTCTATTCGAATGAAGCATATCGCCTTGTAACTCCAGAAGGTGATACACTCATGATGCCGATCAACGGCAGATTCTTAAAGAAGTATTACCCTTGATAGCACCCTTCTTATGATCAAGTTTACATTACACCTCAGATCAGGTCCAAGACATTTAAAAAGAGCGCTCCTCTCTTTCTCTAATAACATCATACTGCCATAAACCAGTGTCGAGCTAATCGAACACCTATTGCATCAAAGAAGAATCAAGGTTATGAATTTTGGTTTTAGCCTTATCGCTCTTCTCTAATTCATTGTCGACTAGTGTCGAGCCGATCGAACACCGATGACAATGAAGAAGAAACAAGGCGTCAAATTATTTTAGCCTGGTCACTCTTCTCTAGTATATAAATATGTACCAATCTTCAACTTAGAAGAATAGATCATATCTTGAAGTCAAGCATGTCTAAGCAACAGTTTCAGGCAGATAGTTTATGGTGACATACCTACCTGCTCTTGTTCGACCGATCGAAACTCGATAACCACAAAAGGTCCGACCAAACAAATGAGTTTATCTGATGACTTATCAAGCCAAACTTATTGAAGAAGGTTCGTGATGCATCCTTTTGTAGAACCTTTTCACTGTTTTCACGTTCATATCAAAACGTGGCAATCGATTGAATGAAAGATCGAATGAATTTATCTGATGATTTATCAAGCCAAACTCATTGAGGAAAGTTCGTGACGCATTCTTCTACAGAACCCTTCCAACATGGAAACAGAATAAGGATTCACAGAGAGACCATGAGGAACGAAATCTTTAGATCAAGATCCCGTAAAATTCATATCCATTCCTTTAATTCTCAGTTCACTTACAGAGTGAAAGCCTAGGGGAGGTATCACGTTACTCAAAGTAACGAAAATGATCCAACGCCTCTAACGACTAAGGATAGAGGAAAATGTTGGCCCTTTAAGCCCAACAGAAATCCTCGATTACCCATCATGCTGAGGGGAATAGCATGGCTATTTCAACTCAAACGGTAGTTGGTAAAGGCATATCAAATCCGTTGACAGCTGAGGATTTACTAAAAATCCTAAGGGACCTGTTCCATTTGATTCCCCTTCAAAATCACTTGCCAATTCCCGTCCATGGAATGGTAGGACCACATAAAAAGATATTCATTTCCCTGACGAAATGACAAGTCAAACCTATCATGTTAAACCTCTGGTAGTAAGACTCTAACGCACTCCCCGGCAGATAAAACCAACATCCCTGCGAATCTGGTCAACATCCCCAGCGAATAAACTCCACTTATCATTCTCCTCAATAGAATGATAATAATCACTCAAAATTACTGTTATGTTCAAGCACCTCTAACAGTAACAAAATCCTGGTCATGTTAACATTACACCTCTGATAGGCTATTTTACAAATCTCGTTCTAAATCCCCACGGAGTTCTCTAACATATAATTTTTCATGAGATTTATTTTCTTAGCTCCCCAACGAGTCTATAATAGACCCTCTTCAGTCCCCAATGGACTCCCTTGGTTGTCACGTTAACAATATACTCTGATAATTTCTTCTACATAAAATCCAATGGAGATATTAATTTTCCTACGGAATTTATGACCAAATCCAGCTTCCCCAGTGGAATTATTTCTTTTACCATTATGTCCAGTTTGTCACCTCTGAACGGTAGAAATCCCGAGCTTGATGGTTTCCCAATCGATTATGTCCATATTACCTCTGAACTGACAGATAACCAAGTCTCATCTTCTAGTCCAGTAGGGACTTGTCGTTATGTCCAGTTCGTCACCTCTACATGGCAGGGTTCTGAGTCTAGCGACTCCCAATTGGTTGTGTCCATATTACCTCTGAACTGACGGATGCCTAGATCTATCCCCTTTTATGACACTCTAACTGTCATGTCTAGTGAATCACCTCTGAACAGATCAGTCCATAACTTTGTTCTCCTATCCTCTATCAAGGCCGAAAATTTTTGCTGTCATGTTAACATTAAACCTCTGAATAGCAGATTGTGAGTCTAAGATCCCTTAGTTGGTCATGTCTAGTCAACCACCTCTGAACCAACAGGAGTCCAGATTCAATCTATTATGCAGTCCCTGGTGGACTAGCTGCCAAGTTAATATGACTACCTCTAGTAGCGGATCTGAAGTTTAGTGTGTCTTAGTCTATCATGTCCAATTTATTACCTCTGAATAGACAGGTCCCTAAAATCAGGTTCACCTCCATTTTGCCATCATGTATAGGTCATCACCTCTAAATGGCAAAATTTCTCATCGCTAATTGTCACTTTTAATTGGCAAATCCTAGGCTTCATTTGTCTTAGTTCAGTAGGACTGTCATAGGTTGTGGTATCTAATTTATCATAACCTATTCAAAAATCTGATGGTCTTTAATCTATTATGTTAATATTTATCTCTGAACAGTAAAGATCGTCAAGCTCACTCTTTTCTATCCTCATCTCAACATGATGTGAGTCGAGTCATTTCTCAAATTTATAACTAATTATATCTGTTCATCACCTCTGACTAGATTAGTTATACCATTATTTTCTTTCTTTTTGAGGATTGTAGTACAACTTGAAAGTAAGAATTGCAAACTCAGAAGATAAAACAAGTTGAAAATACAACAGATGAGTCAAATAAAATTACTTTTTATTGATTCAAAAAGGGAGATACATGGATTACAAGCTACGAGGGTGCTTCATAAGACTTGATCTGTTCCTCAAGGATGGCCAGCTTATTCTTCCTCTCCTCAGCAGCTCTGATGAATGTCTGCGATCTCAACTCGGCCTCATTAAAGTTCGTTGTCTGCGACAGACGAATCTCAATTCAGTTAAAGTTGCCCTCTGTGCTAGCCATGCTGTAGAACTTTATCATTTTGGGCCTTGAACTGCTCTAGCCGAACGATCTCCTCAAGACGCACCGGTTCAGCCTTGGATAGAAGAAGATTGGCTTTCTTAATCATCTCCTTGGTCTTCTCAATCTTATCCTCAGCATCGAGAAGAGCACTATTAGAAGCATCTATGGCATCTCCAATCTCTATTTTCCTTATCTTCAAGGATTTTAAATCTGAAGATATTGCCTTAGCTGCTTCCTGTACTGCAAGATGAGCTTCACGCATTTGAGCAGCAAGACGTTCAAGCTGTTCATTAACTGAGGAGTCCAAATCTGAATTGCTGAGATGGTGCCATCATCTATATCCCTCTCAAGCCTCTCCACCAGAAATTCCAATGCAGCAGCCTGGTTATCTCCTCCAAAGTCTCGAATGCTTTCAATATTTTGAGAGAGGACCACATTCAGAGCAGAAAATGAGGTAGTCGAGCCCTTCAAGACCAAAGTAACAGATCGCTTCAAGTTCTTGTAGAAGTTGTCAACTATCTCAGTCATAAATTCTTGCTCAGCTTCAATTACTCCCGGTGAACGAGTAGTACCTGAAGACAAAGCTTCCACTGGTTTCACGGTCATAACAGTGGAGGAAGTGGCAGAAGCACTGGCAGGAGAGGGACGAGGAACCGCCGGTGATCGAGGAGGAGTCTTCATTGAAACTAACACACTGGCCACAATAGAAGTAGGATTGGTGACTACTTCGGAAGAACTGGCTCAACAACCAGTGTCAGAGACGTAGGGCTAGTAATTATCCTCAGCCTAGTGGTTATCAGGATAGACAGCTTCAAGGAAACCACTGGCATTTCACCTACTGATCCAGCTAGTGTGAGAGTGATTTTGTAGCCATTATCTCCTCAGCCTCTTTAACTCCGCCAGCTGGCTCAGATTGATAAGATGGCAGGTCATGATATAAAGCATCCAACTCGGCAACGTCTGTTGCGGCTGAAATACTTGCCTTACCCCTAATTCCCTCGGGAAGATTAGCTGGTCCCCTTGAAGTTAATGCACCTAACGATGGAACACCAACGAATATCAGGAGAGAATTGCTTACAAGAGATCAAAGTATTACCAAGAGGCGATACCGCCTCAACTGCCTCAGCAACAGTCTCTTTCTAGACTTCCTCGATGGCAACGCTAATTCCACTGGGCTCCATATAAAAGACTTTGGCAGATGCAGGAGGGATGTATGGCTCATCATCGCTCGTTGAAACCTCTGTGGTCCATCCTATAGAGTTGGAGGACATGGGACTCTCTTTCGAGGTCCCAGCACCCGAAGGACTGACATCAGCCGCGCCACCTCTGAATTCTTCTGAGACGACGAAGTAGCTAGCCTCGTCACCTTCCTTATAAGTAAATAGGGGATAATAATAATTTCCCTATTCTCCTGCAGCTTCGGCTCCCAGTTCTCTTTCAGCCTCGGTTCCTGAATCGTAGGATAAATAAATAAGTTATACGAAATATATAAGTAAATGTCAAAAAAAGATAGAAGGAAAACGAGTGAAACTGGTCTTACCCAGGCTGGGAACAGCTTTATCAGTCGTCTGTTTTTGTGCTGATAGTTTAATAACTAACAGGTAGGAGGAGGAGGCACTGCAACTGATTCGCCCTCTGTAATAATAGTGAGAGTGTAGCGACGAGGCTTCTTCACTACCCACTTCTTACGGGACCCACCTTGCCGCTTCGTTTGAAGTGGACGTTGGGATCTTCTTCCTCCACCTCTTCCACCTCCACATCTTCCATAAGAGCTGTGCCCACCCCTCCAGGAGCATCTGGTGGAACCTCAACGCCTACGGCTCCTTCAAAATGGGGACTTTCTGCGTCTGAAGCTTCACTATCGACAGTGCTGACGAACTCCGGGAGGCCTGGCACCCGGACCCTTTTACCTTCACCCCTCTCGGTGACTTTTCACTTCAGCCATTGAGAAATCAAACTTCACGCCAAAAGAGTTAATAGAAAATCTGGTAGGCACAAAGTTTGAAGTCCTGTACCACTGACAGAACCCTAAAGTCGTCAGAAGGTTTGGGGTCCTCAATGGCATGCACAGCCGTGCCTCAGTGCAGCCAGCGATGAAGAACCACCAGGCGCGAGCACCATCAATGAGGCTTCTTATGAAGGCCAGACTAGTGCTCGAGTTACCAACATAGAGTTGGTCATACCTGAATTGACGAGCAAATCGACTCGGGACATAAGGCTCCAAATAGCAGGTATCCCTGCTCCTGTACACCATATGAGATGGCCGAATGCTAACTAGCCATTCAAAGATCCCTCGACTCAGCAACGTCTTCCCATCCCCCACATCTTTGAATTCTTCACCATAGCTTGCATCGCGAATGTAGGGGAAGCACCGGAAGAGACTATAAATATCGTACCGACACAGCAGCTTGCGGACCGCGGCCACGTAAGTCCGTAACCATGAAGATCCCTCAAATCGACAAAGAAGCGCCATTCAAATGCCTTCTGGAGGCTCTTCACCAGCTTGAATAATAGCTATGCAGTGAAGAGCGAATCATGCCATCAAATAGGTGTATGGCAGGACGACCCTGTGTTTGGTCCGTCACGGAGCAAGATAATGTCCTCCCCCTTTTCGTCATTGGTGGCCTGCAGAAAGCCTCCATCAATACACGAAGACCCCGCTAAATACAACACACCATTACCGAGAGAAGTCCAAGAGAGCGACCGTGGACTAGACGAATAGCCGGCAATTTAGACAGTCGGAAGAATAGCGTCGCTAGAAGGAGATGGCACCACACATCTCTTCAACCAAACAGACAAAAACCCGACTAAAAGTGCCTTCTGGGACATTGATCGACCGGCCTAATGATGGAAACTCTTGAGATTGTCACCCTTCTCGTAGGTACAATCATTTTCTTCCAAGACCATATCTTCCTGGGAATGTTCTTGCATCCTCCGGAAAATGTCCTCGCCTGCAACCCCGCAGTGAGCCGCTTCGGAGCATCTTTCAAGTTGGGGAACAAATAATTCCCCCAGCTCTTCAAACTAATCAAAGCTCTCTTATGGCCCCCATTCGCACTCGAGCAGATGTAAACATGGCACATCAACCCCGATAAGTCTCAAACAGGGCCGGCTCCTGCTTCTCCAGAAGTGCCAATTTCGCGTCGCATGGGAAGTATTCTTCATAAGGGATAGATCACATTGGCCGAGCAGAGACTTCCCACATCTCGTGCAAAGCCATGCCTAATTCGCCTATGGGGGTAAAAAAAGTCCCTATAGTTGGACAGTATAACTCGAAGATGGCGTAGAAGTTCGCTACGCTCATCTGAATGCCATAGCAGGTTGCCCTGACAACCTCGTAAAGTCCCCGCCTCTCCAAATCCTCTTCAAAATGGGCCAAACATATAGGATCAAGTCCCTCCACCAGGCCTTGGGAGATGAATCCAGCCTGGGGTCCTAAAATCAGTTGCTGGATAGTTGCTATGGACTTTGAAGAACTGATTTCCAAAGGTTTGAGCCATAGCGGGATTTTCCCCACCGGGATGTCTTGGAGAACGTTTCCATGGTGAATACCCAATATACAGTGAGGAGGACCTGCTCTTATATATCCAAGAGATGCAACAATCAATTTTCCCACATGAACAGAGTCAGTGGTCAGAGCCACCTGCCATTTCGTCTTCCGAGATCTCATCACGCACTGAAAGAAAGACAGGGGGAAATGACGCTTGCTAGATGGGAGGTAATACTTCTTGCCATTTAGATTGAAGATTCACTGCCCTTCCCCGGCCAGCAGCTAATGATCGGTGTCAGGCGCTGCATCCCCAAACATGAAGCCGGGCTTTCGATAAATTTTTCAGTCACAATCCTCGAGGGGATCAGTAGTTAAGATGCTCCTCATAGTACGCTGATCTCCGGCATAAATCAGGGCATCCCGGTCGGGAGCACTCCGCTCGCTGAACAATGAGACCTGCCTCTGGAATTGCAGGCTAATATTGCCATCCAGTCCCCTAACTGTTCTAAAGAGACTGTTCAAAGGACCCAGAGTATAATGCACTGCAGAGCAACAAGAACCTATATCAGTCCATTAGCTAAAGAAAAGGAAAGCAGAAGCAAAAACAAAAAATGCCAAGGCATAGCTTCGCTCTCCGAGCGAAGCTAGCCTAGCATTAGCTTCATCCTGAAGCTCAGCTTCGCACTCTGTACAAAGGCAGAGTGCAGAAAATCTCTAAGTGTTAGCTTCGCTCTGAGAGCTTAGCTTCGCGTTCTGTCATTGAATAGAATGCGAAAAACCCCAAGGGCTAACTTCGCTGAAAAGGCACTTGTGCCTAAAGCTGTTCAAAGGACTTTAAAGTCCTCTTTCCATCTACGCCTCTAGAGCTAGTTTCTCATCCTATCATTTGACAGAACATGAACCGCTCTAAGGGCTAGCTTCACATAGAAGCTGAGAGAAGAAACCATTGATTTTTAAATTTTAAGTTGAGAAATTAAGGAGAATTAAATCCCCTAAAAATTCGACAAAGATAAATTAAGGGAGAGCGACTCCCTGAGATCACTGGATCACGATGAATCACTCTGAATTCACCATGAGGTAGCCAGTAATGGCTTTGAAAAGAGATGAAAATCTCTGGATAAGAGGAAAAAAATCCTTACCCGCAATGGAGTGTTCAATGACCGGAGGAGGAGAGGGCACCTCCGTAGCAGAGGTCGCTGCGTCTTTGCCCGCTTATCGTTTGGGACCCATGAAGAACTATGAAGTTCTGAAAATCTGACTGAGAAAGAAGAAGAAAGAAAAAGGGAGTTTCGCTCTCTAAAAATTTAGTTTTAAGAGAAGGTAATCTTCTCTTTCAGCCCATCAGGCTTTTATAGACATAAAAATGTCTAACTTCGCCTCCTCAAAAGAAGCGCAGGTGGTCGTTTTAACTTAATTTGAATCAGCGCCTAAGCGCCTTCCCTGAGAAGCATTGCTTCAGCCCCGCCAAGGGCTAGCTCCGCTGCGAGTGCAGCATTGACTTCGCGCAACGCTTGAGTAACTTAACTGAAAGTTGGGCTTTAACTTCGCTGGAAGTTCATCTTCAGCTTCGCAGAAAACTTTGTGCTAGCTCCGTTGAGAGCTCACTTCTAACTTCGCGAGAAGGTTAGCTCCGCTAAGAGCTTTTTTTTTACCTAAGCCAGTCCATTCCAGTTGCTTTCGGAATTCAAAAGGAAAAGAAGGGGAGCAAAGTAGATGAACAAAAAGTAAAATTTTTATTGATTCAAAAGGGAAGATACATTGGTACATTAAGATTGTCTTTCATACAATAGAGTCTTTGCTCTAAAGGCATACAAGTTGTCCTATCTACTTTCAGGGTGATAAGCCAAACCAACTGGACACGAAAGGTCTTCCTCCTGCACAAGGCTGTAATTCTTCGCTTAATGGTAGATTTTGCCATCAAGAAGCTTGATCTTCTTTGATGAAAATTGACAAGAGATTGGTTGCCATCAAGGAGCTAGATCTTTTATAATCAAAATTGGCAAGGGATTGGTTGCCACTAGAAAGCTGGATCTTCCTCAAACAAAATTAGCAAAGGAAGGATCCGAGACCTTATTAGTGACATCCGCCTTCCTGAAGTGGATCATCTCGGATAAGTGACTACCAGCCCCTTCCTGAAGTGGATTATCTTGGATAAGCGAATACCAGCCCCTTCCCGAAGTGAATCATCTCAGATAAGCGACTGCCAACCTCTTATTGGAACGCTCATCAGCTGCTCTAGTATAATCCTCCTGCTTATGATCAAAGTTTCAACTTAAAAATCAAAGGGCAAATTTTCATTCTCCTTTATCAGGACAAAAGAATCGGAAGCACAGTACACTGCAATGCAAATAGGAAACAAGTTAGTATCAAATAGATAAAAAAAGGGAGGGACGAAATGCTAAGTCAAAGTTTTATTCTTTGGCGAAGCTATCCAGATCCAGCCCAGTTGTGCCTTAAAGATGGATTTCAGCTAAGCAGAGGATAGCCTCGCTTGCACGGTAAACCGACCTAGCAAAAGCCAAGTTTTAGCTCCGCCTAGACAGCTAGGCCAGACAAGCTTTAAAAAGGTCAAGTCCTAGCCTCGCCTATATGGCTAGGTTAGACTGGCCCAGAAGGGCACAGTCTTAACCCCACCTATATGGCAAGACTGGCTCAACCTTGAAGAGGTCAAGTCCTAAGCCCCGCCTGTATGGCAGATTTAATAGATCTAGACAGGAACTTCGCAGAGAAAGATCCTTCACCTGATCAGCCAAGAATGCTAGCTTCGTCGGGAGGCTTGAAAATAGGGTTGAAACCCTTTTCTGAAAGCCAAATGTAGAGATCAAGGGAATTTAATCCCTAAGATAGCTGATAAAGCTAAGAAAATTAAGGAAGATAAACTCCCTAAAGTCACTGGATGGCCGAGACTCACCAGTTCTTGATCGGGTAATAATCAGAGTGAGAGTTCTCACTACTTCAGGGACCTCAGTCTCCTTGCTTGAACAATAAGGAGGGGTCATAAACAAACCTCTAAGGAAGAGAGGAGTATGCTTCTTTGAGAAGGACTATAAGAGTCCTATTTATAGGTTTCATGGCTTGAATATGCCGCTACCACTTCAAACTTGGGAGCGCGGGGGAAGTTATAGCATTTGAATGCTTGACCTTGAGAAAGGGAATAATCTCCCTCAGGAATACACACGAAGTTATTTGAACTTCGAAAAAGGGAATAATCTCCCTCGTAAATGCAAGGGGAGTTATTCAAACCTTAAAAAAGGATGCAATTACTCTCGTAATTCGCAAAAGCGGTTAGCCTCGGCAACGGAATGTCGCTCCATCACAGCGAGCGCGAGGCTAATGCTCATATTCCAATTCAATTGGAAACAAAGCTACTTCAGGGAGCCCAAAGGCGAAACCACCCCAAAAGCGCGAAGCCACCCAGAAGCACGAAGCTACATGGAAGCGGATTGTTGCAATTCCCCAGCGAACCTATCTGGCCTGAAAGTGGGGCTAAAGGCGAAGTTGAGCTCAATCACCAAGGCGACATCCACATTCATATACCATCAATCAAAGCAGTTCAAAGTATTTCGTAATCTGAACCATTCCTTTGCAGATTCATGAAAACTTTGAAGGGGGTCTTGTTGACACTCGAAAAAGGCAGAACTCCCGCATTCATCTCCAACTGCTCTGAAGGACGTCTAACTTATCGATATCTACAAAAGATAAGTCGAAGATAAGCTGATGACTAGACAGCAACATGGACATTACTAATCCAGTAAAGCAGATAGTAAGCCAAAGTTGCCTTTTGGAGAGACCCAAGCAGGTCTAAGACGCTAAGTTGGCTCAATACTTAGCCTGACATAAGCTCAAGGTAAGCTTCGCATGGAACTAACAGCTTCGCCTAAGCTTGGTCGGTATCCTCGTTTTGTGGCTAACTATTAGCTCCGCCTGAAGCTTCCCATTTAGCCCTGCCAGAGGCTAATTCAAGAGCTTCGCCAGAAGCCTTATCCCTAACTGGTTTAGCACTGCTATGGGCCGGGTTTTAGCTCTGCCATGAACTGAGTCTTAGTTTCGCACGAGGCCCTGAAGGAAACTTCGCCTGAAGCTATGAGTTAAGTCTTACCTTCGCGTGATCTAGCTCCACGTGATCTAGCTCCGCAGTGAGCTTTGTTAGGTCATCAAATTGACCGTTTCAAAATCTAACAAGGGATTAATCGGTGAACCCCACTAATTTAGTGAGATTAACGCCAGATTAAATGGGCGGTTACACCCGCCCACTTCGTCCCACATTAAGTGGAGACAATTAAGTCATAAACAGCAAGAGGGCGTTCGCACGGACCCTCCAGCTTCGCCAAAGCTCACAAAGTGCTTCGCGGCAAGGCCATTTGCGAGCTTTGTGTGAAGCTCATGACTGATTTAGCTTTGCTGAATTCAAGGAGGTGGTTACACCCACTTTTGACTATAAATAGTCCTTTACTGGACACAAATAAGGGACACACACACACATGGACAGAGAGGAGATTGGCATAAAAGAAAAGAGCTAAATTTCTAGCAAAAGGGCTCTTCTGATTTTCTGTTCTCTGATTCCCTGAACCAAGCGAGAAGGGAGTCTTAAAAGGAGGCAGTTCAATCACCTGATCGATTTCATCATCAAAAGGATAAAGTGATCGCGCGCTAATCAGATTCCTACCGGCACATTTTCCTAGAAATCTCAGAGGAGATTTACTTGTAATTTTCTTTTGTTTTTCGTAAAGGAATTACTGGTAATTTCGCTCCTTGTTCCTTTTTTGTAAGTTTTCCGAATATCAAATTTTCAATGGAAAACATTACTGAGTTACCTAAAGCATATGTTGAAGTAAGGAATCATCCACATGATTTGGATATTGGACATATAAATCAAGGGTTCAGACAAGATTCAAGTTGAACTACATAACACAAATTGTTTCATATCACTCATTGAACCGAAGAATATCAAAGAAGCATGTGTAGATGATTTTGGACTATTGTAATGTAAGAAGAATTGAATCAATTGTCAAAAATAATGTTTGGGATCTTGTACAACATCCTACTGATCATCCAGTCATCGGTACCAGATGGGTCTTTAAGAACAAACTTAATGAATTAGGTCAAGTTATTAAGAACAAAGCAATGTTAGTAGCAGAAGGATACAATCAAGAAGATGGTATTGATTTTGATGAAACTTCTGCACCAGTAACTAGACTTGAATCAATTCATGTTTTACTTACTTTTGCTTGCTTTATGAATTTCAAACTTTATCAAATGGATGTTAAAAGTGCCTTTTTAAATAGTTTTATTAAAGAAACTGTTTATGTTGAACAATCTCTAGGTTTTGAACATGAAAAATTTTCAAATCATGTTTTTAAACTTAAGAAAGTTTTATATGGTTTAAAACAAGCACCCCGTGCTTGGTATGATAGATTAAAAAATTTTCTTTTAAATTCTTGTTTTAAGGTGGGAAGAGCAGATACAACTCTTTTTATTAAACATGTTAATAAAGATATCTTAATTATTCAAATATATGTTGATGATATTTTATTTGGATCTACTAACGATAATCTTTGTCAAGAATTTTCTAAGACTATGCAGAGCGAATTCGAGATGAGCCACATGGGTGAACTTACTTACTTTCTCGGTCTGTAAATAAAGCAAATGGATGATGGAATCTTCATATCCCAGTGCAAGTATGCAAAGGAACTTCTTAAAAGATTTGGTATGAAAAATTCTAGTCGTAAAAATACTCCCATGAGTACTACACATTCCTAGAAAAAGATGAAAATGGTAAGAATGTTGATCAAAAACTTAATCGAGGTATGATTGGTTCTTTACTATATATTGCTTCAAGTAGACCTGATATTATATTCAGTGTTTGCTTATGTGCTAGATATCAATCAAATTCTAAGGAATCACATCTTAAAGTAATGAAAAGGATTCTTTGATATATTAATAACACAATCAACTATGGTTTATTTTATTCGAAATCAAGCACATTTGATTTACTATCATATAGTGATGTTGATTTTGCTAGATGTAAATCTGATTGGAAGAGTACTAGTATCAGGGTTCAGTAAAAAGCAAAATTCTGTATCATTATCAACAACTGAAGCAGAATATCTCGTTGCTAGTGTTGCATGTACTCAAATTTTATGGATGAAACAAACCTTATTGATTATAGCACGTCTATCACAAATTCACCTATTATGTGTGATGATACCAGTGCTATTAACTTGTCTAAAAATTCAATTCATCATTCACATATAAAGCATATTGATATTAGACATTTTTTTTACGTGATCTGCTTTAAAAGGTGATATTTCACTAAATTTTATATCAACTGATAATCAAATTGCAAATATTTTTACAAAACCTCTTCAAGAAGATATTTTTATGAGATTTCGAAGAGATTTGAGTATTTGCAATATTTTCAATCTTTAAATATTTTTTCAGAATTGTTTTAAGGCAATTTTCACTTAATAGTCGACTTATTAAAGTCTATTAGTCGACTTGATAAGTCATTAGTCCACTTAACAGTAGACCAGTCGACTAATTACATCAAACAGAAACATGAATTTTTTGAGCTATTCATAGTTAGTCGACTATGTCGACCAATTAGTCGACTAACATGAGTATTAGCCGACTAATCATGGACCCCAAGTCGATTAACCCTATCAAAATATGTGTTCTGTTATTAGATATTTTTCATTCAAACCCGACCTATTTCAAAAATGTTAGATCCGATCTCTACCTATTTTCGATCCTAACCATTGATCTTATATTTACTTCTCATTTTTACCCTTTTCCCTTATAAATACCCTTGGTTTTACCCTTGGTTCCTCTCTCTAGCCGCAAGCTCAGTCGACTGCAGCCTTCAGCAGCAGCAGTGAACTCACTTCCTTCTTCCTTCAATTTCTTAGTAAATTCGTTCCAGTTTCTGTCTTATATTTCAAATTTCTGCTTTCTCTTCAGTTCTAATCATATCTAGGTCTAAGAAATTCAAATTTATACCATCTTCTTTCTTAACTCAAACAGATTTTAGGGTTTTTCTTAAAATCCTGCCCTAGAAGATGATTGCTTAAGAATTTCTCAATTAGAAATTTTACCTGGTAGATTTGTTAAGTATGAAGACTTTAATGACTATGATATTTGTCTCTTATCTTCAAAATTGTGATCTTTATACTATGGTTTCTACTAATTCTAGACAAGGGTATTATCCCTTCTTGATCCACCTATTTTACACAAACTTAACCTATGAAGACAATAATGATAATGTTCACATCTATTCTCTGGTTAAAGGTGTGCATATTAAATTATCCCTAAAATCTTTAGGTCGTATTTTTTCTATTCCATATCAAGGCCTATCTCTTAATAACATTGATATGGATGATGATGAAGTGTTATCAAATATCTTCCTTCTAGGTCAAGGACTTCTTATGACAAACAATAAATTAAAACCTATTCCTCGTCTAATTGGTCGTATCCTTGCCTATAACATATACCCAAAAATTGGGAGTTATATTATTCCTGTGATTTATCTACTTGTGTATATGCCATCATGGCTGAACTAGAAGTGAATTAGGCTAAGATAATTTTGATAATCTTGTCAAGAACCATACTTCCTTCTCACCATATGGAGCTTTTTTATCACATGTATTTCAAAAATTTCACATAGATCTTGCTCCGAAATGAGGGTTGTTAAGTTTTTAAGCCTTTTGTTCGTGCCATACTCCATTGTATGAAACTTCATGACTTTCTCCACCACAACCTCAACATCCACACACTCCTCCTCTCCAAAGTTCAACTCAAGTTCCTTCCTCCTCCACTCAACCTCCTTTCACTGAACCCTTTCCTCTCAACCTCCTCCTTCATATCCTAATGCTTTCTACAAATCTATTTCTGCTAAAATAGAGACTCTTCAAGGCCAACAATAATCTATGCTTAACTCTCAGTCTGTATTGCTTACAAATCAATCTCTTTTTATGAAGCACTTTATGAACATGCAACTGAATATGGAGTCTTTTGACGCAACCCAATAGGAAATTCTGGATCTCCTCAAGACCCGTTTTCAACCATCTCCTCCTCTTGGATCTGACATTTGATGCATATGGAGTTGGCTTTGCTTTTTGTGTTACTTTTTTGGAGTTTCATGCATCTTTTTGTATTTTCTTTTTGTTATGACTTATAACTCTTTTAGTTTTCTATTATACTACTTGACATTTTCTGTTTTGTTAAAAAAAATGCTGGTTGCTTATGTCTCTCTTTATCATTTATGCTATTCCTCTTTTTATTAATGACAAAGGGGGAGAAAGTTCGAATATTGGATATGTGTTGATATATGTGCTGTGATATGTGTGTTGTGATATGCTTCAAGATATATGGATATATGGCAATGTTGCAAAATATTTTATGACTCATACAGGGGAGAACAAGAACACTTGTTATATATATCTATTTGTTATAACCTGTTCACTGCGGGGGGAGTTTCTCTACAGGGGAGTTTTCATGTACAGGTTGTCATCATCAAAAAGGGGGAGAATGTTGAAGCTTACAGATTAATAGATTTTGAGATGGATAACAAAAGTAATACAGATGTATTGGAGCTCTATCTTAAGCATTTCTACAGATTTTTGGTTACTCAAACTCATATGAAGAATTTGACTATTTTTGTGTATTTTTAGAATTTTTTGTTAAAAGCCTTGATCACACACCCAATAGTCATATAGTCGACTTATATCCTATCATAGTTGACTTGATCCTTTATATAGTCGACTATGTCTTTCGACAAAAAATATCACTTCTCTATTTTTTGACTGATTAGCAGTATTAGTCAACTTACTTATAAATATAGTCGACTAACTCATGCTATAGTCGACTACTATTTTTCTACTGGTCGACTAATTATAATTTTCAGAAACTTATCATCTATATCAGTCTTTATATAGTCGACTTACTTTCTCTTATAGTCGACTTATGTAGGAAAAAATTGTTCTTCTAGTCGACTACCCAATAGACCCTAGTCAACTAACAATAGTTTCTGATTGTTAAACATTTATTAATTTCTGGTGTTTTATCCAGCGTTTTAAATTTCAAATTTGAATTTAAAACTTCCCTAACTGACCATAGATTTCATCTATAAATAGGGATGTTATCCTAGGATGAATTCACCAATTCAAAACACAAGTTTTCTTCCCAAAAACTCTGTTCAAAATTCTGTTTGTCTGAAAACTTGCTTCTACTTTCTGTTTTTCACATAATTGTAAAGAATTCTTAAAGTCCTCCTATAAGAGACCTTGTCCCCAATCACATATAGATTCAAGGATTATAGGATTCAGTGTATTCATTCAAAGATTTGTTGTTTTCTTGGTGAAGAGAAGAGTTGTACGGATTTGGCAAAGGCTGTTTGTCAAGTGGTGTACAAGGAGGTAATTTTGGGGGTGCATCAAAATCAGGAAAAGAAAAATCTCAAGTGGGTTACTTGGGGACTGGACGTAGGTCATAAGGACCGAACCAAGATAAAATCTCTTATCTTTGCGTTTACATTTTGATGAGTTTTATTCTACGAATTTTACTTTCTGCAAGTAGTTTCATTTTAAAAAAGTTTATAAATACTATTCACCCCCCTCTAGTGTTTGTGTTGCTTGTTTATAGATCCTAGAGCTGCTCGTGAGCATCTCTCAGCTTTTGATTATGTTTATCCTTTCGTATATCATACTTTTGTATTCTCTGGTGATGTAATATCCTGTAATATTGTATTACTCTCTGTGATAACTATGTACTTGTACTTTTCTATTGATATGTATATTACCATTGTGCTTCCGCACTCTGATTCTTATCTGTACTGATGCTTAGCGTATATACGTGTGGGTATTTCTGACCTGTGTATATACATCGTAGTGATGTCTCCGTACCCGCGGGATCGGGACGTTACAGGATGGTATCAGAGCCTAGGCTCTCACATCTTTAGTATAACCAGTTGGCAGATTAATGTTATATTAATTTGCAGCTGGAGATCACGAGTCTTGAATATATATTCCAATCACAAGTGCGGTGTTATCTATTCCTTCCTCGCAATCTATTTCTTGGATCCTTAGACCCATCTATCTTTTCCTTTAAGCTTCTTCCCGTCATCCCTTCAACCAACTTAGATATGTGTCCTGAGTTGGTAATCTTCCTTACCCTTCACACTTTATCATATTATCATCGTTAACCCTAATCTCTTTCGTGTTCACCTCCTTATAGAAATTTCGAGGACGAAATTTTTGTTACGTCGGTAGATTGTAGCACTCTGTTCTCAGGATACGTACCCAGATACGTGTCCCAATTTTTTGATCGTATTGTTTCAATTTTCTCCCAGTATTAGTTTTTGAGTTATGATTGCTTATGTTATTTAGTATCGGATCTGACTTCTTAGTCTTAGAGTCAACCTTAACCTGGAATGGGAACCCGACACCAGCGTACTGCCTGATTTGACATTTCTGGTAGTCCGATTTGACCGATTTTAGTTTCAAACATTATTTTCTAATATTTTAGATTTTTCATAATTTTCTGAAAATTTTCAAAATTATTCTGCAAAATCTTCAAAATCGGTGTCGATCGACATTGCTGACCGATTCCCAGATTTTTAGTTTTCAAACGGAATCAAATTTTTAGAAACGATTTTCACATTACTTCTTAAAATCTCATTTTCTATGTAAATACATTTTTGAAATTTTCTAAATTTATCAAAATTTGATCGATTTTGGTGTCGATCGGTATCTTTGAAAGATTCTAAGATTTTTAATTTGAAAATCAGATTAAATTTCTTGAATCTGATTTCATCAGGCATCTTAAAATAATATTTTCTATTTTTGAGAATTTTTCAGAGCATTTATGAAACAGTCAAATTTTACCCTATTTAAATAATAATATTATTTTCCTTTCTTTTCTTTTCTTGCTTTGTCCTTCTACACTCCTCTACTTTATACTCCCAAGATATAATTATTTAATAATATATTTATTCATTATTTTCTTATTTCTTTCCTTTTCTTTATTTTTCCTTTTCCTTTCTTTTCTTTTCTTTCTTTTTCTTCTTTTTTTTTCCTCTTTCTCTCCCCCCTTACCCACTCCCATACCTTACCGACCTGCACCAGCAGCAGCAGCAGCTGCACCAGCAGCTTCTCTCCCACCATTTCTCCTCCCATACTCTCCTCTCCCTCTCTTTCTATTTATTTTTCATTTCTTTCTTCCCTTCTTCCCATTTATCTCTATTCCTTCTTCACTTCTCCCCCCAACACCCTCTCTCCCCTCCATGGCCGCCGCCTCGACCAGCCTAGTCGGCGCCGCTGTCCCCCTAGCCGACGCTACCGTCCCCATAGGTCCCCCTTCTCTTCCCCTCTTTCCTCCTCTTCAAACTCCAACCTATTTTCTCCAATTTCTCCATAAACTCATCACTCCACCTTCCTTTTCTTCTTCAAAATTCACCATCAATACACCTCCTCCTCCACTTCCAATCCCCCAATCACCATCTCCTCCTCCTCCTCCAACTCCCCAACACCTCCATCCTCAACAAACACCACAATCACAATCACCACCACCAACATCATCAATAACAACAACAACTCCAACATCCAACCACCCACCTTCCTCCTCCCCCGGGCCTAGGCGCGCCGCCCCCTAGGCCCCCAGCGGTGGCCGGCCATCTCCCCACTCCCCTCTCCTTCCTTCCTTATTTCTTTCTTTATTTTATTCCTTTCTTTTTCCCTTCTTTTCATTTTACCCTTCCCCTAATTTCCTAATTACCCACCTTATCCACAACACTCTCCTCTCTCTCTCCCCCATAACTCTCTCTCTCTCTCTCTTAGCCTCCTTCTCTCTCTAACTAATTCTTCTATCTCTCTCCTCTCTCTTCCCTCTCTCACTTTCTCTCTAATATATATATATATATATAATATTTTATTTGGATTAGTGGCATGTACGTGTTTATGGTGTTCCGGGATTTTACGATATTTTTCGTTGATTTTTAGGCGAGTACATTTTCTATGTTGCTTCATGATTTGCTATCATCGTTTCATACCTAGTGATTGCTATTTTAACGTCTATTGCATGATATATTGATATGTGAATGTCTTGTTACCATCATTACATACTTAATAATTGTTATCCTGCTTTTAATACATGATGTGTCATTATGCGAGTTGATATTTGACACCGGTAATTGACATGTTATTACTTGACACCTGATACGTGACACTTGATATCTGACATCGGTACTTGACATGTTATACGTGACACCTGACTCTGACACTTGAGATCTGACACCAGTATATAACATGTTATACTTGACACCTGACTCTAACACTTGAGATCTGACACCAGTACTTGACATGTATACTTGATACCTGATACCTGACACTTGATATCTGACACCGGTACTTGACATGTTATACTTGACACCTGATACCTGATACTTGATATCTGACACTTGACATGTTAGTACTTGACACCTGATACTTGACACTTGATATGTGACAACGGTACTTGATATGTTATCACTTTACACTTGATACCTGACACCTGATATATGACACTTGACAATTGACATGCTATCACACTTGACATGCTTTCACATGGCACTAGTACACTTGACCTATTGTTGTGACACCTGACTGGATGCTATTATATCTGACACCTGTATTACACTGCATATTCATGATTATCACTTTTACGGGACTTGGCATGATTATTATACTGTTACCAGACCTCTGGTACTCCTGAACTCCTGTGCTCCTGTACTTCTGTATTCCTGAACCCCTGTAACAGGGAGACTCCTAATATTATTCTCCTGATGCCATACTCCTGTTGATAATTGACTAATCATGGATGTTAGATTACTATGTATTCACTGTGAACATTATCACTGGACTATACACACACACACACACACACACACTCATCTTACACTAGGGTGGGGGAAACTGATGGATATCGGTATAATGCCATATTTATAATGGTGGATGTATCTGAAGGGTCGTGTGGGGCGCGTAATGATAAGTCCCCGAAAGTAGTAGCCTGATCTCTGAAGTGTCGTGTGGGGCGCGTAATGATAAGTCTCCCGAAGTAGTAGCTTGTACTCCTGAGCCATAGTCCCAGGCAAAGACGGGACCCACTATAAATATGAGCCATCAGATTTATTAGTTTTCAAGTAATAACTCGTCTAATTTATAAGTGGATGTATGCGTACCGGTAGCACATACCTAAGGATATGGATCGGATGAATAAAAAAGAATGTAACAACCAAACAGTAATAATATTAGGAACGTGTGATATTTGGTCTCTCTTTTGTTCAGGTCCTGGTCTCACATATCAGACCCAAGTAAGTTCTACTAGAGTGAGAACTCTAATATGGACTATCAGTGATGTGAGGCACTGGTAAGGAGGCGATTGAAATATCAAACGGTACTGATTATTATATTGAATAACTTAAAATGCAACACATTTATATTCTCCAGTTATAGTGATAAATCATTTAATCAGGTGGTATGCTCTGAATTGACACCTTGCTTTATGACATATAATTTATGTGGCACAATGATTACTACTGACACACTCTAGTTCTGTTACTCTGAGGGCAACTCAAGTTGTATGAACTCAGATGATGGCGACATGGGATATATGGTATATAGATGAGGGTTTCCTAGTTTGGATTATCCCCTTGACGTATCGATCCCGTGAATCCATAATCTGAGCTTATACAACTAGTTTTATCCATGCTTGTATTTATCACATGTTTAATTTATTTATCGCATGTTTATTTGTACTTAAGCTCTTGACACTGTTTTCTATGCATGCTTTCTGATTCAGACTTATCATATACATGTATTTACTTGATTTCAGATTTACTGTCGTTCCTTTAATTTCTTTTATGTTACTTGTCATTGCCTATACCTACATACCTGAACCACATCATTTGATCATGCACACGTGTGACTGCCTGAGCACGTCACTCGGCTTTATCATATGTACTCGTCGGGTTGCATCTAACAACTCTAGATTCTCATGTCCAGTTCCTGGAGCATGAACTGCGTTGACCTTACTGTAGCTGATCAGAAGGCGCAGCAGAGGCGTGGATTAGCTGATGTCACCGTAGCCCTTTCCTCTCAGCTCCTCTCCTGATTGGCTCTCGAGACCCCTCTTGCTACTCGTGAGCACCTCTCAGCTTTTGATTATATCTATCCTTTTGTATATCGTATTTTTGTATTATCAGGTGATGTAATATCTTATAATATTGTATCACTCTGTGTGATAACCATATACTTGTACTTTTCTATTGGAATGTATATTACCACTGTACTTCCGCACTCTGATTCTTTCTTGTACTGATGCTAAGCATATATACGTGAGAGTATTTTCGACCTGTGTATATACGTCGCAGTGACGTCTCCGTACCCACGGGGTCGGGGCGTCACAATGTATGGATAAAATTCAATATACATATAAACTATGTAAACTTCTTTTGATGAAATCTATTTATGAAAACAAAAGATGTATACTTGATATATCGAAACTTAAAACCATATGCATGATAAACTGAAACACAAAACTTGTAGAAATAAGTTTCTATCAATAATTGAAACTCTAATATGCGTGGATAGAATCCATCACATATATAAACCATAAAACTTATTCTATTGAGATGCAAACCATGTAAACATAAATTCTTGAAACTAAAATGGTTAAATTGAAAATCAAAACTATTTATCATGAAAGCGATAAATAAACTTGTGTGTGTGCGAATTTGAGCGATTCAATACTATTCTATCCTTACACAAGTTCTAAACTAATAAACAAACCTATACCAAAATCTTCTTGTAGATCTTCTTCTTCAAGTAGACTCGATCCAAAGAGCGACGACTTCATCTTGAGTATTTGATGCGAAATTTAAGGCTTAAGCTCTTGAATCATCTCGTGATAGTTTCGAATCTTGACTTTGAGTCTTTTGTTGAAACTAAGATCTTGATTGAATATTTGAAACTTAATAAACACTTGATCATTTGTAACATAACTTCATAAGTTAGTCATCATCAAAACTAGGGTGAAACGCCTTTAGGCCAACAATCTCCCCTTTTTGATGATGATAAATTTTATAAGATTATATATGCATGGATTAAAGATAAGCTTTATAGCACCTCCTCCTTAACTCGTGCATAGCATAAACATATAGATATTCAATGAAGCACTTAAATATAAAAACATATATATGTATAAACAGAAATAAACATGATATATAAACTCTAAATTTCTCTCCCCATTTTTGTCAATTCATCAATAAATGGGTAAAGAAAAATAAGGTAAATGTATATGCGATATAAATCCATGAAGAGAAGAGACTATAAAGTTAACTCCCCCTGCATTCATACATTAAATGAAGAAAGAGATGACTAAACCCTAACCCATATAAGCATAATATACAATGTATATATGGAGATGTTAAGCTCCCCCAACATATTGTACCACATAAAGAATAGAGATCAAGCTCTTCTTTATATACACTCATCATGAACCATATATAGAGGAGATGTTAAGCTCCCCTTACATATAAGTAATACATGTTAAAATAAATTTTGAAAACCAATTAAAACAAATTTTGATACAACAAAAAATATATCAATTGAAAAACAACATGGATATCATAAAAAACTATACCAATTGAAAGTAAATAATCTATGATATCAATCTTTTTAAATTCTAAACCATTTTGTAATATAGATACCAATATAAACAATTGATACCAATATGGAAAATATAAGCATTTTCTAAAACAAAATATTTCTCAAAAAGAGTGGGAGTAAGATACCGATTGAAAATAAAATCAAGAATTTTTCTCTCCTTTTTTGAAATACAAACAAAACCAATGCATAAGCTTGTAAAAGATACCAATTAACATTTAGAAGTAAATCAAGCTTAGTATGTGCTATAAAACATATATGTATACACATTGTTAATCTTGCCTAAGAAATCATATATATGTATGTATGATCAATTTAAATACCAATTTAAATATGATGCATACATATATAAGAAAACATGAGTATAAAAAAAATAAAATATCATAAGAATCATGTATAACTCATAATATCTACCATATCATGCACATGTTTAAAAAGATATACAATGCGAGCATATAAGGCATGGTCGCCCAACCAACTGCCCTTCCAAGATAGAAGTTTTCAAAAATTATTTTTGAAGATAATTTAAGCATAGATTGAAAACACTATCAGTTGAAGAATATAGAATTAGTTTAAAGTAATTTTAAAAACTAGTATGAAATTCTTCAAGTAAGAAACAATATATATATATATATATAATATATATATATATATATATATATATATATATATATATATATATATATATATATATATATATATATATATATATATATATATATATATATATATATCTTGAAAACATACTAAATACACAATAATTGACACTCAAAAATCAGTGAAGCACATATATGCTTATTAATCAAAAAACATGAGTAAACAAATGATGTAGAGTGCATAAAAATCATGTAATCAATATATGTATGGAGATAAGGCAATGAAGCTCTCAAAACATATGAAATTTCTATTTTCATAAACATGTAACATATTTAGTATGTTAAAACAAAACTTCAGTAGCATATGTATTTTTTTGTCTAAACTAAAACATACATATTTATCCAAACATGAAAAGAGTCCACATAGAGTATATGACATATAATATAAGTGACTTAAGGATAGAACATGTATATCAAGTAGTTTTGACAAAATCTATATACACATAAAGTTAAAAAATTTCACAAAGACATGTACATGAGTAATATAAAAACAAGTGAAGGAGTACAAGTATGATGCAAAAATCATCAAAACTAGGTCATACAAGTATAATCAAATGAGCATACAAGAGCAATAAAGCATGTAAAACATAAGAATCAAGTGTAGCTCACTAGTTGTACAAATATAATCATGAGATTTAATGAAAATTGCATCTAAACATGTAATCAAAACATGAAGCATAAAAATGCCAAAACATGATTGTGAAATTATTAACGTAAATGTAAATACTATTAGAATTTGGATATACACAATAACTAAACTATAGTGAGAACACAAAGATATGAATCAATATAATCATGCGTGTATCTCAAATACTATATACGCATATCACAAGACTAATAAATATTGCATTTAACTATAATGAGCATTAAATCATGACATGCTAAAACTATTCAATTTAAAAGCATATACAAACATAAACATAATATGCTAAAAATATAAAATAGAAGATAGAGATTGTTACAAAACCAATTGAACTAATCTCCACTTCTCTAAACATGGTGGTCCTCCCACCAAAACTTTTTGATAGTGATGCATCCAATGTTGTATCCATTAAGCTCAAACGTATCCACCACCAAGACACCAAATCTCTCACGCCTTGTGAGAGCTCATACCTACATCAAAAGAAATAGGAATAGTTTTTGATACCCAAACTTTCTTGAGTCCATAGGGGCTAGTACCTCTCCTAACCCAAATATTTTACTTGTAAAATTTATAGCATTTATTCTATCATAACAAAACTTTGCAAGGTGGCTTTTACAACCGCAATGTGTACAAATATACACTCTAGCATACATGGTGTCATGTGGGTGAACATGTATACCGTGATGGGTGGGCATGCAAATGTAGAGCATGTTTCTTGCGAAACATGGTTCCAACCTCGTGTGATTCATGACGCATTGGCTCAAAGTGGAGACCAAATAACCAACACTCTTCTTCAAAGCATAAATATCGTTATCAATGGAAGAAGAAGTGGAACAAGCAATAGAAACAAAATTCTTATTACAAGAAGATGATGCAATAGAAGCATGATAAGAATGAGAAGCAAAATTATTTTTCAAAGAAATATTTTCTAAAGAAATACATTCCAATTCTTTAAAAATCAAAACAATTTTATTTTTCAAAGAATCATTTTCTTTTAAAATAAAATTAAGTTTTGAAGACAAAACCTCATTTTTCTTCAAAACATCACCCGAATTATTTTTGTTTTTCAAAAATTCATTTTTATTTAAAACAAGGTCAAGTTGAGTTTTCAATGAATCCCTTTCATTTGAAGTCTCAACCTTCTCTTTCAAAACCAAATCGAGTTTTAAAAATAACATCTCATTTTCTTTCTTTAAATCAAAATTCTTACTTTTCAAAGCCTTGTATTTTGAAAGCAAGTTTTCACAAAACATAAAACGCTCTTCATTTAAGGCATGTGCATCCATAGTATTATCATCATTGAAGAGCTACCATAGTCATCTAGATGAGTATCTGATATTACCTTAAGGGAGTCATTCCCTTGGACCAATAGCATACTTGGTCGGACTCATATCTAATAGATTCCTTCTCAAAATATAATATATTAGTTCTTTGAGAGAGGTCAAAGTGTTCCATACTGCAAAAGCGGAATCACAATGAGAAACCAAAGAAATATATTCTTTATAAAGTGTGTGATTTAGTGCATCCATGGCTTGTGCATTACCCTCTAAATACTTGTCATTATTAACATATGATTTTTTAGTAGTGGCAATATACACATGCAATTCTAGAGCTTTTAGGTAAGCACTGATTTTAATTTTCACATGTCAATGTTAGAAACATCAAAGATGGTGGGACAAGATAATCCATAAGTGATAATAATATGTGTGCAAAATAAATAACTAGATTAGCAATATCAAGATCACACTCCTAGGTGGTTAAACTGAATATCAGGAGACAAGTTTTGATATCAATTGAAAATACACCTAAAGGGGGGGTGAATAGGTGTAGTGCTAATCTAGTGATAAATAATGCGAAATTAAAACTAAATACCAACACACACGACATGTAACCAAGAATGAAGCCGAATTCCCCGTGAAGGGCTTTAGAACTTCTTCTCAAGATTCTTCTAAAGTAAAAGTTAAGGTGCATCAATAGCTTTCTTGGTTAAACACAAGTGTGAGCACACAAACAATATCAAGTATATATAGATATGAGCAATAATAACAATGTAAGATATAAGAATAGAGAGTTAAGAGATAGAGAGATTCAAATGCAAACACAAGGATATATTTCGAGGCTCGAGCCACCGCTCTACGTTCCCGCCTTCATACAGAAAAATTACAACTATCCACTAAGGATCATCCACAAAGGAATCTCCACTGAGAAATTATAACTTACAAACGGGAGTACACAACTCTAACTCTCTCACACTTCTACTCAAGAAGGTAGGAACAAAGCCAAGCACAAAGCAAAGAAAGATTATAACTTGGTGATCATAAAGATCACAAACAATATTTAGTGATCCAATGACCACAAATAAAACACCTCTCACAATACAAGATCCTAGATGATAGATTTTGCATGAATAGATCAAGATATGTGAGCGCACAAAGTTTTTAAAAATAAACACAAAGAAAAACGCTTGAGAAAACTCTTGAAATGATAAAAGAATTGAAGAATGGAAACTAGATTCCCAAAACTTTTTTTCTTTTAATTTTCCAAAATTTTGAAACAAATAGATATATAGATTTTAAAGCTCTAAAACTTGTTTTAAAAACTTGCTGAAAACTCAGTTAAAGTGGGAAAAAATTAGCTCTCGAAAATCTTGACAAAAACTGGCCAAATCAACCTTTATATAGGCCCAGAAAATTCTAGCCGTTGGGCTCAGAATAGGTCAGAAATGATCTGTCAGTCAACCATCCGATCGACTGGCCAACGGTCATTTTTTTAACCGCTGGGGTTGTCGGTCGACCGCCCTCACAACACAAAGAGGGACTTTTTCTTCTCGGTCGACTGCTTGGTCGACTGGCCTCTACCCGAAAGTTGGGTTGAGCCAGTCGGTCGACCGGTCGGTTGACTGCTAGTTGGGCTGTGCATGTGTGCACGTTGGTCGACCGATTGGTCTACCAAGCTAGCCTGCGGTCGACTGATCGGTCAACCGTAAGCAGCCCAAAACCCAAATTTTGAGGGTTTAAAACCAACTTCATAAACCCATAAAAATTCTAATAAATTCTCATAAATTCCACAAAATTAAGTTCATATAAATACTTAGAAGTACAAATATGTGTGATAAAAAATCAACACATATTATAAGCAATTGAACTATTTTTGGGATAAAGAAATACAGGAAAAAATCAAACCGTATTTTCCAAAATCCAAACATTGAATGAAAATCCAATTTTCTATTAACTTGTATAAATACAAAAATAAGATATTGAAACACATTTAAAGCATAGTGTGTATAGTTAGAATTCAATACACATTATAAGTGATATATACTTATTTTTGACAATAAATACCAAAATAAGTTTTGATAAAAACAAAACTTAAACACATGAACTAGATACTTCAAAATAAGTTTTTCTAAATATATATGAACTATGAATGTATATGGCTGAAATTCAATATACATATAAACCATGTAAGCTTCTTTTGATGAAATCTATTCATGAAAACAAAGGATGTATACTTAATATATAGAAATTTAAAACCATATGCATGATAAACTGAAACACAAAAACTTATAGAAATAAGTTTCTATCAATAATTGAAACTCTAATATGTGTGGATAAAATCCATCACATATATAAACCATAAAATTTATTCTATTGAGATGTAAACCATGTAAACATAAATTCTTGAAACTAAAATGGTTAAATCGAAAATGAAAACTATTTATCATGAAAGCGATAAATAAACTTTTGTGCATGTGAACTTAAGCAATTCAATACTATTTTATCCGCACACAAGATCTAAACTAATAGATAAACCTAAACCAAAGTCTTCTTGTAGATCTTCTTCTCCAAGTAGACTCGATCCAAACACGATCCAAAGAGCGACGATTCCATCTCGAGTATTTGATGCGAACTTTAAGGCTTGAGCTCTTGAATCATCTCGTGATAGTTTTGAATCTTGACTTCGAGTCTTTTGTTGAAGCTAAACACCGATAAGATCTTGATTGAATATCTTAAACTTAATAAACACAAGATCATTAGTAACATAACTTTATAAGTAGTCATCATCAAAAGTAGGGTGAAAGGCCTTCGGGCCAATACTTATTACACATAGAAAAAATAAAAATGAAAATAGAACTTCATATAATAGGAAGAACTTCATATAAATTGAAATATAATTCTTTTAATTCTCAAATAATTTTGAATTACAAGTTTTGAAATATAATAGAATGTAAAGAAAGATGGATCAACATCGATGCTTTCGTCTTTCCTTTTGTTCTAGCGAGCATGTCCCCTGGTGCATTCCTAATTAGAACTTCACATATACAAATTTAGTAGTGTTATTTGATAGGTCGATTTGTCTAGTCTTTGTGATTGTATTTTGACCGAAAATGCAAAAATAACTTGAATTTTCAAACATAAATAAACTAAAGTACATTTATTGAGTTTCAAAATTTCATAAATTAAGCAAAATAAAATACACATCCAAAAACCACAATAATGTATCAAATTAAGTCATTGTTTAATCAATATTGATTGTACATCCAAAATTATTAGCAATGCTTAACAACTTATTGTACATCTGTTGTCCATTTATGTATGCATTGTCTCAACCTTTAGCACCTGGTACTCGGTACTCGTACCACTTATATGACAGAGATACTGATGTCCTTGCATAAATATAGCTCAATGAAATGGTTATTGTTAACAAAATCAATTGAAATGAATCGGTGTGCAACAGTAGGGACAAGTTGAGTTTAAAGTGGCAAAAAAGTCAGACTTGAAAGTCGTGATAAAAAAAAAGAATACCACTTTGTAATAAGATAATATGAGAAATCTCATTTCAGACATAAGCATCTACTTGTCATATGATGCTACACCGTCATTGACTTTGATTATCTTCTTAGAATCATTGACTTTGATTAACCAACTCTCGCATTCTCTTCAACAAGATTATCTTCTCAGAATCATTGACTTTGATAAAGAATTGGTTTATCCTGTCTATCTCTTCTCTCCAACGGTTTCTTACGTCAATTACCACTTCGCAATCAATAGGCACAGATGATGACATGTTTAGTTTTATCCAATGGCTATCAATGGAATCTAAGAGAGTGGACATATTGACTCTTCTCTACTCAGCCAACTCATGTGCACAAAGTAGCCCATGGATCTTTCTCAATATGCATTTACATGTGTTGTCATCGACACCGACAGTGTTGCTTCTTTTTATTCCTCCAGAATCTTATTCAGGACAACAATGGATACAACACCACACAGGAACTTGAACTGGGATGACTTGAAGTTGTGTAGTACTATATTTATACTCTTTTCGAATAAAGCTTTTATTTCAATGTGTTGCAACTCTAAAAGGGCATAAATTTTGCTCCAACTAGTCTCAAAATTTTAAAGAGATGATCGTAGATACCTTTTCAAGAGGCAAACATATTAAAATAAAAGAACTTTTAAATGATATAACCATGCATAATAACTTTAAAAGCTTAACTATAATCATGCATAAAATTATCACCTCAGCTACTAGTCCATATATCGAACTGAGCCCATGTGGTTATATTCTTCCTCGTCTTCCTCATCAAAGTCATTTTCTAACTCTTCTTGTGTGGGATTGGATGTTATATGCTTTGAATTTTCTAAAGAAATGTAAGAAGTTAAAAAAACTAAATTACAAGTTAGCATTTTATTGTAAAGCATAATTAGTATAAGTAAATACAACTTACTCTATCTTAAAAAAGGACAGTATCGAGCATCATGATTTTGTCCACGACGTTTGCTCCCGTTGCACATTCGATTCCTAGCTTTCAAATTCTCCTGCCCCGGTTTCATTTTCGTCCCTTTATTTCTTCTTTTTGTTTTTATTTGTTCAGGATTATGCACAGTTACATGAGAAAGTTTCTATCACTTTCCACTCTCATCTTTGAAGTGATCCTCTGTTGATTTACCATCCTTAGATAACAGGCATATTGTCTCATTGTATGCCTCATATTTTTTTTCCGAACCAAATTAGAGGCTTCCTTGGACATTATCCCGATATTAACAACCTTATTAGCTCAGTAGGATAACTCACTCAGATGAGATGAAAAATTCATGTAACTACCATCTTCTATCAATTTTGTTCTTTGCTTACAATTCTTTCTCTTTTTAATAAATTCAGTCTATCGTTGCAAAATATAAACTTCTGGCAATCTATTGTAGTTATTTTATTTTAAAATTGTCAAGATGTGCCTACAAGGAATGTAATTGTATACGTGCATTGCATATTTAATGTCACATATGTAATATTTTCTCTTTTATTTTTAAAATAAACTCTGTTATTTAATTCATTTTTATGTCTAAATGGTATGCGGGGTAATTAATGATGAAAAAAGAGAATAGACCGGTTTATCCAATTAAATCCAAAAATTCAAAAATCAAGCAAATCAACGAGAATCTACTCAAATCTAGAAGTTTTAGAAGCAATTCTATCTGAAGACTAAGTATATCAGATAAGATAATACCAGTTACAAATTAGTTAAAAACAAATTATTGAAGACCATTTTTGATAGCCAAAGATAAAAAGAGACTTCGTCAAATTTAGAGTTGAAATTTGAAAATCTAGCTGGAGATAAATCAGGATAAGAGATCCTCGCTCCCAGGATCTGGCCCAAGGGCCAAATCATGGCCACGCAAACAGGGCAAAAGCCACATTTGCGTGGCTTGAATGAATTAGTTGGGGGAGTGGTTGCCCCCTATCTTTGTATGCACCCCTATCTTCTTTTATCTATAAATATCCCCACTTGCAAACTAGAAATATACAGAAAATTAGAATTAAGATTTTAGATTTTGCTTTATTCTTAAGGTTAGGATCATTGTTAAATAGTTTATAAGAAGTTGTAACTTAGTTGTTGCTTCTAGTTTAGGCCACTAACTAAGTGAGATAAAGAAAGAGTGTTGTAATCGAAAATTGAACATGACATCAATAAAGATTCAATAATTTCTTCATCTCCTCTTTGTGATGGTATGTTCATGTTTATTATTTATTCATTTAATTGTTCTTTTTTACAATTAGTAGCTAATTTTCCTCTTTTTGGGCTCACTAATCCCTCCTCTCTAGTTTTACTCTTGATCGATTTTTAATAAAAAGACCCAATTAAATTATTTGAATGTCTAAATTTAAGCCTTTTTTTTAGCGAGTGTTCTTGAAGGCACATAAAAATGAGATTGGTTTTTTAACTTACACTTTGAAGTCAACTTTAAAACTTATTTTTATTCCATGCTTGTTTAATTGCCTTGATGGTTTAACATTCAATTTAAAAATGATTTCAAAACTAAAATTTAATTTCTAAAATCTATCTTATGTGTTTTACTTGACTTCTCTTGAATTACTAGATTAAACTTTTTCTTATGATCACATTGAGGCACTTAATTTTCAAGAGAAAAAAAATCTAAAGTTGAGTAGAAGATTAGTGAGCCTGGATTTTCTCTCTTATTAAAAACAAACACACTTTTCACTCAAGCTCCATTTAAAATCACATTTTTCAAAATCTCTTCTCATTTCACTTTTTTTTAACACATCTCAAACACTCCACATTCTTTCTTCTAAAAAAAATCGACACTAAAACTTGTTTTCTCAAAAATACTGAAATGCTTGCATCGTATCTCTTCTCTTGGACACGACCCATTAAGCCTAAGCTACATATGTAGAATCACCTGGGGGGTAAATAGGTGATGGCTAATCTAATGGTCACTTAATGCCAAATAATACGGAAGTACAAACTATAATGACCTAAACTAAACTTTTAAACTAAACACCACGTATAACACAAGAGTGTAGCCGAATTCCCCGTGAAGGGCTCTGGACTAACTCCTCTAGATTCCCCTAGATAAGGGTTGAGGTGCCGAGTTGGCTCTCTTGGTTGAATACAAGTGTTAGCAAACAATCCCCAAGCAAGTATATCAATTAAGTACAAATGTATATCAAGCATGTAAGGATAAGCACAATAAAAGCATGCAAGATATAAACAAGAGACAAAGAGAGAGAGAGTGAGCAATCGCAAACACAAGGAATTTGTTTCGAGGTTCGAGCACCCTTGCTCTACATCCCCGCCTTCGACACACGAAGGATTTCCACTATAATCGATCCCACCGGATCACTCGGTGCCGCAACACCTACAACTCTCGGACTCCCAGTCCGTACACACCGCAAGCCCACTGGCTCGCCGAGGCCGCACCTCAAACAAAGAGTTCACACACGAACTCTAAACAACCGCGAACGCACTCGTCCGCCTCCTCAAGAAACAAGAAAGAACTCTTGGTGATCTAAACACTTTGATCACCAATAAAACACTCTCACAAAAACACTCCTATAGGATGAATATGTCAATGGGTTGCTCAAGTGTTTGTGAGAAAAACAAGGATGGAATGTGTGGTGAAAAACTCAAGGAATCACTTTGAAAACACTCTTGATAAACTCTCCTTTTAATTGGAAGTATTGGCTCTAATTTTGTGGAGAAAAACCTCTTAAAAGAGTATGAAAAACTGGCACAAAAGCTCTCCAAAAATCTTAATCAAAACAGCCCCCAAATGCCCCAATTTATAGGGCTGGAAAAACTAGCCGTTGGAGGTCTGTCAGGCCTGTCGGTCGACCGCCCGGTCGACCGGCCAACGGTCATATTTCAGACCGTTGAGCCATTGGTCGACCGGTCGGTCGACCGAGCCAGGATACAGAGAGCAGGTCTCTCTGTCCGGTCAGCCGTCCGGTCGACCGGGTCGGTCGACCGGCCTCCTGCCAGAACTGGTGTGCACGTCTGTGCACGTCGGTCGACCGTGACGGTCGGTCGACTTCAAGCTGCGATCGACCGTCCGGTCGGCCGGCTGAAGCCAGGAAATAAAGTTAAGGGATTAACAACTTGGTCTTTTGGTTGAAGTAAAATCCCATAAAAACATAGAAAATCTACAAAAATAGTTTTACCAATATACTTCGATAAACAAACATGCTTGCACAAAATCAAGGCATGTTATAAATGATTTGGACTATTTTTTAATATGAAAAAATTGGCTCAAATGAAAACAGTATTTTTCCAAACTTGATTTTTCAAACTTGTTTTTTTCCAAAACTTCACCAAATACAAAAACAAGATATTTAAACAACTTTGAAAGCATAGAGTGTATGGATATGATCCACTACACAAACATGATGAAATATCTATGTTTTCGACATTAAGCTCTAAACATGGTTTTGGTTAAAACATGAAACTTGAATACCAAAAATCAAAACACTTGAAGTCTTCACTTGAATACCAGTTTAGTTTTTGGTTAAAATTCTTTTCTAAAACAAACTTAATCAAGAGTGTGTGTGTGTGTGTATGTATACTTGAGCAATCCACCAACTATTCTATCCTTTACATTTTTACTAAAAATAAAATCTTCTAACACAAACCTAGACACAAGTCTTCATCTTCTTGAAGTCTTCACTTGAAGCCTTCTCATCTTTTTGACTCGGTTCAAACACGATCCAATGGCTCTTGGATCAAACCGTGCTAGCTCCAAAACTTGACTTCAAATCCTTTGTTGAAGCTATGCACCTACTAAGATCTTGATCATAAATCTGTCACTAATTAAACACAAGATCATTAGTACTATAACTACATGAGTTGATCATCATCAAAACTAGAGTGATGGGCCTTCGGGCCAACAACATAGTATTTCTCTTTGCTCGGAACAGAATACTTATGAACTCAAGCATCAAACACGTACAACTTATTTTGCATTAAAACATTTCACTAGTCTCCTGTAATCCCTATTTCCACATTGAGACACCTCATACTTTCTTTCACTTTTTTTTTTGCAATCATATAAGCATTTAGCATCAAGTTGTTGTTTATCTCATCTTGAAACTTATAAAAGACATGAGTCATGTAGACTTAGGACATTTGGTCTTCTATTAGTCATGGGGTCTTCAAAGTTAGTCTTTTCTTTAATGTCTTGTGATCTGTTTGAATCTCATTCTCTTCTGTCTTGCAAGCATCCTGTCATAAATAACAACAAACTCGTATAGAATGTTCTGCCTTTTAACATGCATCTTCATGAAGGAATCATTCCTTCACTCCAATGGGTGCTTGATGCGCCGACCCAAAAGTGGGATCTATGACAGGCAGGTATCTATCACTCCCGAATAACCTACAATGAGTTTAACTAGTCATTATTGAAGTTATATTTTCCAAGAAGGGCATTCATGCTGCCTTAAACTCTTCTCTGCATTTCAAATGTTATTCTTAAATGGTGTCATAAACTCCTAGTTATGTGCTCATGGACCCAATCTATCTGGTACTTTATTCATTATATGTCACATGCAAAGTCTATGACGAGACTGTGGAAACAATCTCGATAATGCCTTTCCTATTCCAAAATCTTGATCAGTAATCAGTGCTGCAAGTGATTTTTTTCATTGCCTTTAAGAACATTTAAAATACCATTCAAAAGAATCAAAAGATTCATTTAGAATGAAAGCACATCCCATGAAGATAGACTGTGAATGGCGATTTAACCCAACAAATGCTGCAAATATCAAGTTATACTGATTCATATTATGTACTATCAAACATTATTACATCTCCAAAATGAGAGTAATTCAACCTTCCAAGATCATTAACCCAGAAGCACTACTTTAGCTTACAATGCTCAGTAGTATAAAGTCATAAAAAAAGGAAGAATTTTTTTCTTGATGCCAGTTGAAGTGGTCAATAGACATTTATGCATCATGTCCTCTCAATGATTGTCGAGCATCTCTTTCGCAATTCTTTATATCTCTTTCTGTTCTTCCAATTCGATAATAACTTCTATTTTCGTGTTCAAAGAAAATCATTGATTTGCTTATAGATATGTTAGCTTCCTTAAGTGCTTCACTAACTGTTTCTTTGTCTTGTTAACCTTGTGATTTACCTTTAACAAATGTAATCTAAATGGAGTAATCGCCTCTTGGTTATGCTTTTCGATGAACTTTTTGACTATCCCCATTTTGCTTGTTCGATTTACGATTAACCGCATGATTGCTTTACAGTTTGTTCTTGTTGAATCTGTTCTTTTAATCTCATTTGTTTGCTTTGTGTCTAACCCTCTTTTGCACATACAAAACTTTTTTCAATTAGCTCCTAGATCGACCGAAAGCTTTGTCGAACTACTTTGAGTTTCAAAGCGTCGAACCTTCCCATATTCCTCATAAAAGTTTTCTGCATCCTTTAGAGATATAAATTCCACACCTATAGTTGATTTCTGAGAATCATCAACTTGTGAGATCCATACTGTTTGCGATGATCAATCGTTGTCTAAAACTTTAAAGCTAGTAGGTTGACTTTCAATGACATAACCTAGAAATGTTGCAGACAATCGTGATAAATAACCTAATAGTATTAATCACAAAAAAAAATTTATTTTATTACTTTATTATATCTAGAAAATTTTTAATACTCCCTATCTATCAAGTTCCAAACAATTTCTGAAAAATCTTAGATTATTATCAAACAAGAACAATATCAATATTTAAGACTAAACACATCCTCTTAAAACATAGACACTAGTCTTCAACTCCGCATAAATTATTATAATATATTAGGATATGTTTCTAGTATTTAAGGAAATCTTTATGGATATTTTAGAACTTTAATCTAGACACAAGATCTAAATAGTAAAACCACAAGATAAGTTTCAAAACTAAGTTTTAATTATAAAGAAAAAAATAATTTCAATTAACCAAAACAACATCATAATTAAAAACAATATATATTAAAAACAATGTAAAGTAGGAAATCACAATTAGAACAAAATAAATTTAAAACCGTATAAAATTAAGTTGATTCTATTTCAATTAATCTGAGAATTTTAATTAAAGTAGAAAATATTTTAATTAAACTAAAAAATATTTAGAGATTCATTTAACCCAAGAATTTTAATTAAAGTGGAAAATCATAAAAACAAGATAAATTAAAAATAATATAAAATTTTAATTAACAATCTAAAACATCATAATATTATGCAAAATTTTACTTAACAATCTACCTGAAAGATCTTATGCCAAGGCTGCCTCATCTAGCGGTGCAGATGAAGGCAGAGTGGGGTCCCTGGCTTCCATGGAGAGGTGTGCAGACAAGGTGATTGAGAGGTGTTCTAAAGAGAAGACGAGAGTGATTGAGAGTGGATAGGAGTCGCGGCGGCGCAGAGATCAAGAGTGGAGAGGAGAAGCAGCGGTTTCACTCAAGACAAGAGGATGGAGAAGACGAGAGATTGGGTTATGGATGAGGGGTTTCATAACAGGGTTTTTGTATTATAGTTGAACCAGTCTAATCTAATTTGAACCGGTTCTTTAAGAAATTTGGTTCATGTTTTAATTAGATCTGTTGGTTTTAATTAATCTCAGATCTAAAAGATGATTTGATGGTCAAGATGAAAGTTCTCAAATAGCTTTGTAAGAACGATTCTTAGGGGATCAACTCCATATATATATATATATATATATATATATATATATATATATATATATATATATAATATATATATATATATATATTAATATATATATATATATATATTGTTGGCCCAAAGACCCATCACTCTAGTTTTGATAATGATCAACTCATGTAGTTATAGTACTAATGATCTTGTGTTTAATTAGTGACAGATTTATGATCAAGATCTTAGTAGGTGCATAGTTTCAACAAAGGATTTAAAGTCAAGTTTTGGAGCTAGCACTGTTTGATTCAAGAGCTTGTGCATCAAGACCACATCAAGTACTCAAGAGGAGTCTAGCTCTATGAATCGTGTTTGGACCAAGTCAAGAAGATGTGAAGACTTCAAGTGAAGACCTTCAAAATCAAGACTTGTGTCTAGGTTTGTTTAAGATTTTGTTTTTAGTTAAATGTAAAGGATAGATAGTTGGTGAATTGCTTAAGTATATATATACACACACACACTCTTGATATAGTTAGGTTTTTCATAAAAGAATTTTCATTTTGAAAAAATGCAAAAGAGTTTTCTTTTTGAAAAATACGGTTTTGGTTAAAGACTATACAAAACCATGTTTAGTGCTTAATGTCAAAAATATAGATATTTCACCATGTTTGTGTAGTGGATCATATCCATACACTCTATACTTCAAATGAGTTTAGAATATATTATTTTTGTATTTGGAGAAGTTTTGGAAAAATCAAGTTTGGAAAAACACCGTTTTTGTTTTAAGCCAAAATTTTCAAGTTACAAAAATAGTCCAAATTATTTGTAACATGCCTTGATTTTGTGCAAGCATGTTTGTTTATCAAAGTATATTGGTAAAACTATTTTGTAGATTTTCTGTGAATTTATGGGATTTTATTTCAACCAAAAAGACCAAGTTTTCTTTCCCAAATCCCTGAACTGGTTTCATCCGGTCGACCGCGCGACATGCACAGATGTGCACGAGTCTTGCTGGAGGGCCGGTCGACCGGGACGGTCGACCGTCCAGAGAGGTCTGCTCTCTGGAAAACCCCGGTCGACCGAGCGATCGACCGACAGAGAATCTGTTCTCTGTTCCAGAGCCTCCGTCGACCGGGCCGGTCGACCGAAGCCCCAACGGTCGGATTTCTGACCGTTGGCGGTCGACCGGCTGGTCGAACGACAGCTCTGTCAGACCCCAACGGCTAGTTTTTCTAACTCTATAAATTGGGGCATTTGGGGGCTGTTATGATTAAGATTTCAAGTGGATTTTTAAAACAGTTTTTCCTACTCTTTTAAGAGGTTTTCTCCACTTATATTAGAGCCAATATTTCCAATCAAAAGGAGAGTTTATCAAGAGTGTTTTCAAAGTGATTTTTCTTGAGTTTTCCTCCACCATCTCAATCCTTGTTTTCTCACACAACACTTGAGCTATCCATTGCTATATCTTCCTATAGGAGTTTGTTGTGAGAGGATTTTAGTGATCAAGAGTTGTGATCACCAAAGTTCTACTTTGTACTTTGAGGAGGCGGACGTGTGTGTTCGCATTGTTTCGCGTCCTAGTGGGGACTCGGTGTTTCGGGTTCTAGTGGGAACTCGGTGTTTGAGGTGCGGCCTCGGCGAGCCAGTGGGCTTGCGGTGTGTACGGACTAGGGAGTCTGAGAGCTTGTAGGTGTTGCGGCACCGAGTGATCCGGTGGGATCGATTATACTGGAAATCCTTCGTGTGTCGAAGGCGGGGATGTAGAGCAAGGGTGCTCGAATCTTGAAACAAATCCCTTGTGTTTGCGATTGCTCACTCTCTCTCTATCTCCTTATTTATATCTTGCATACTATTATTGTCATCACACTTATATGCTTGATATATTGTGTGCTCATATTGTATATGCTTGGGTTTATTGCTAACACTTGTATTTAACCAAGAGAGCCAACGCGGCACCTCAACCCTTATCTAAGGGAATCTAGAGGAGTTAGTCCAGAGCCTTTCACGGGGAATTCGGCTACACTCTTGTGTTATACGTGGTGTTTAGTTTAAATAGTTTGTTTAGGTCATAATAGTTTTTAATTCCGCATTTAGTGACCATTAGATTAGCCATCACCTATTCACCCCCTTCTAGGTGATTTTACAATTGGTATCAGAGCCAAGTGCTCTTGATTTGGGTCTTACAACCTAGAGTTAAAGATTCTCATTTTAGGCTAATCACAATATTTGTACACACACCATGGACTTCATGTCACCACCCATGTTTAACATTCTTAACATCCCTATATGGAAGGTGAAGATGTCCTTGTACCTCAAAGCCCTAGGCATTCATATTTATTTTGCCATCACTAGAGATTCTTATTGTTTAAATGGCAATAATTTTGAGGCTAATGCAAAAGCCCTACATGCTTTGAAGAGTACCCTAAATGATGAATATTTATCTAGGGTTTCTAACATTGATTCGGCTTTTGTAGCATGGAACACCCTCATCTCCCTTGGCGAAAATGAACAATATTATGCGGGGAGCAACTCGGATGTTGGAAGCGACACCTCCAACGTGTGCTACATGGTCCAAGGGGACAACCCCCTTGAGGTAACTACCGAATCCGAGGTAGATGAAGATAATGACATGTAATATGATGAGTTCACATCTTTTTGTCAACTATTACTTGAAAAATATGACATGCTTAAGAAAGACAATAAAATTTGAAAAAGAAATTTGATTGCATGCATAAGGAAAATGATTCTTTTAAAAATAATATTGCATGTTTAGAAAAAGAAAAAGATGATTTGAAAAATGAGAATATTTCCTTGATGTCCAAATTGAATGCTTTATGTGAAGGAAATAATTCTTTGAAAAATAAAATTATCTTGGTGGATAAACAAAAAGAAATTGCTTTTCAAGAGAACACTTCTTTGAAAGAAAAATGTTTGAAAAAGAAAAAGAAAATGTTTCTAAAAAGAATAAGAAAAATGATTGTCAATCTCGCCATGCTTTTCATGCCACCATTGATAAAGTGAGATTAATGTTTTGAAAAATAGGATTAATTATTTGAGCTCAACCTTGAGCTCATGTGCATTTAACCATAAAAAGTTGGAATCCTTATTTCAAAAGAAACAGACTCCACATATTCTTGCACATCATCATCATCATGCAATTGCTTATGTTGCACGTCACGATCACAAGCACACTCATAAGCATTCTAAGGTGTACAAATGTACACATTGTCGCCACAAAGGCCATTTAGCAAAGCTTTGTTTTGATAAGATACATCATGTAAATTTTGCTAATAATAAAAATGTTTGGGTTCCTTACAAAGCTAACCCCCAAGGACCCAAAAGAAAATGGGTACCAAAGTCCCCACCTTGTGTATTTGATGTAGGTGAGGGCTCTCACAAGATGTGAGAGATTTGGTGCCTTGGTGGTGGTTGCATATGGACTTGATAGACACATATTTAATGCACCGCTATCAAGGAGGTTTGGTGGGTCAACCACCATGTTTGGAGATTTGGAGCATAGTTCTTTGGTTTGGTAACTATCTCTCAAACTCCTACTTTATTTACATGCTTCTTTCATTTGATGATTATTTAGCATGTTCATGTTTTATTTGTTTTTGTGCTTCATGTGGTAGATACTTGTTTAAATGTAGTCTTTATCAAAACTTGGATGTATACTTGTACAAGTAGTGAGCAACAAATTGATTCATATATGTGAAAACACCTAGAGGGGGGTGAATAGGTGTAAATGCTAATCTAACAATCTTTTTAAAACAAGTATGAATGAATGATGCAACGATCTCCCAAAACAAGACTAAGAGCCGAATACCCGGTGAAGGGCTCTGAACTCCTTCTTCGTGATTCCTCTAGATAAGAGTTAGAGGTGCGTATTGCAATCTTGTTGTATGAGAATTGATCGACAAGTTAGCAAGAAATGAATTTGAAGCAATAATGAAATGCACACAAGATATATCACAAGGTATGAAAGAATAGCAATATCACAAGTAAGAAAGTAAGAGCAATAGAGAGCAAAGAGAAAATCAATCGCAAACATAAAGTATTTGTTTCGAGGTTCGAGCCACCGCTCTACTCCCCGCCTTCACCGCCGTGAAGGGTTTCCACTATCCACCGAGGACTTTACAAGGTCTACCGAAGACCGGAGTACCGAACTCCACCACTTACAATCCTCTACCGAAGAGGTATCTCAACAAGAACAAGAAGAAGGAACAAGTAGCCAAGTGATCACCAAAAGGATCACAAACTTCTTACAAACTTTCTCTTTACAACTTCCTTATAGAATGAGGATGGGATTTTTGGCTCTAGAAGTGTAGTGAGAAAAACAAACTCAGTTGTAAATGAAACTTGCTTGAGAACACAACTGAAAAACTATAGCCAAGAATGCAAGAGAGAATTGAGAGCTTTGAAACTTTTTCTTTCTTTTGAAAACTTGTAAACTAGGGATTTTTCTTAGTGATTTTGCAAGAGACCAATCCCCTCTATTTATAGGGAGAGGAAAGGATTAAAACACATTTAAATTAAATTTATTTGATCAGAAAATAACCCCAAAAAGTCAGAAAAATCCTGCCACAAAACATGGTGAAAATCAGAATTCAGATTTTCACCAAAGAGGAAAGAGCCGTTGGCAGCTGACAGGCTTGTCGGTCGACCGGTCCGGTCGACCGGCAGCCCTGTTGGCAACTAGCCGTTGGGCTCGGGTCGACCGGTCGGTCGATCGTCCGCAAAGGGCAAACACAGTTTTGTACTGACGGTCGACCGCTCGGTCGACCGACAAAAAACAGAGAGCAAGCTGTTTTAGGTCGACCGACCGGTCGGTCGACCGACAGACGTGCACAAGCGTGCACGTCCTGGACACAGGTTTCGGTCGACCGGTCGGTCGACCGGCCTGGCCTGGAATAGAGCCGGCCGACCGATCCGGTCGACTGCCAGGCCAAAAACAGTTTATAAATGGGAATTTTTCTGAACTTGGGAAAATTTTTAAAATAATTTTGTAGGGATATATGGCTAAGTATCATGCTGAAAAGATAGATATGCATGATATAAATAAGATATAAAATTTTGTAAAAATTTGAGACATGTATATTTATCAAGGCATGAACTTAAAACAAATACAAAAAAAATAAAAACTGTATTTTGAAGGGTGTATGTGTGTAAAGCCAATTTTCCACAATCTCAAACTTTAACAAACTAATTCTTACATAGGTTCTAGGTGACTACAAAGTCTTCAAGTGGGCTTCTTCATATGATCTTGCAAAGCTTGATTCTTGAACCCGAAATGAACCGACTTGAGCCAAAACAACCTTCCTTTAGGGAAAAAAACTCCATGAATCTTTAGACCCCTGAAACACACTTAACCAATAAACATGATTGGTACAAATAACTATATATGTTTTGGAATCATCAAAACTCAATAAACGGGCGATTGTAACCTTGGGCCAACAATCTCCCCCTTTTTGATGATGACAAAACATATAGTTATTTTAAACATGGGAAAAGAGCTTGGAAGCTCCCCCCTCAAATTATGCTATGTATAAAAGACTGAATATGTGTAAAAGTGAATTGGCTATATACATAAAGCATAAAAAGTATACAAAACATAATGCACAAAAACAAAATACAAGTGCATAAAACTTCAAAACTAACTAACTATTTCTCCCCCCTTTTGTCATACATCAAAAAGGTAAAAAATAAGAAAATTTTCTTTCAAGAATCTATAATGAAAACATTCAACTCACCACAAATAAATGAAAATCTAGCATAGTCTAGAGGTTTTGTAAAAATATCGGCAAGTTGAAAATCGGTAGAAACATAATCAATATCAATATCACCTTTCTCATAATGATCTCTAAGAAAGTGATATCTAATGTCAATGTGCTTAGTTTTACTATGTTGATTTGCATTTTTAGTCATATGAATAGTACTAGTATTATCACAAAATATTTTAATATGATCAAAATGCAAATCATAGTCAAGGAGAGTATGTTTCATCCAAAGAACTTGTGCACAACAAGCTCTGGCTGCAACATACTCCGCCTCGGCGGTTGAAAGGGCTACCGAATTTTGCTTTTTGGAAGACCAAGAAACAAGACAATTACCAAGAAATTGACATGTTCCACTTGTACTCTTCCTATCTACCCTACAACCCGCATAGTCGGCATCCGAAAAACTCTTCATTTCAAATAGTCCGGTTTTCGGATACCACAAACCCATTTCAATTGTGCCCTTAAGGTATCTAATAATGCGTTTTACCGCTACTAAATGAGACTCCTTAGGACATGATTGAAAACGAGCACAAAGACATACACAAAACATAATATCCGGCCTACTAGCCGTCAAATACAATAAACTACCAATCATGCTACGATAAAGCTTAATGTCTACACTTTTACCTTGTTCATCCTTGTCAAGCTTGGTGGTTGTTGCCATGGGAGTTTTGCTAGTTCTAGCTCCTTCAAGTCCAAATCTCTTGATAAGTTCCTTTGTGTACTTGGCTTAATTGATGAAGATCCCATCCTTTCTTTGCTTGATTTGGAGACCAAGGAAATAGTTGAGCTCACCCATCATAGACATTTCGAATTCTTTTTTCATGCATGATTCAAAAGCTTGGCAAAGGGTTTCATTAGTGGAACCAAAAATGATATCATCCACATAAATTTGCACAATAAGAATATCATTTTCAACATGTTTTGTAAATAAAGTAGTATCAATTTTTCCTTTCTTAAAATCATTTGAAATTAGAAATGAAGAAAGCCTTTCATACCAAGCCCTAGGGGCTTGTTTTAAACCATAAAGAGCTTTGTCAAGTTTGAAAACAAAATCCAGATGTGTAGGATCAACAAACCCGGGGGGTTGTTCAACATACACCTCCTCTTCAATAAATCCATTTAAGAAAGCACTTTTAACATCCATTTGAAAAAGCTTAAAATCTTTATATGAAGCAAATGCAAGTGTCATCCGTACGGCTTCAAGCCGTGCTACGGGTGCAAAGGTTTCATCAAAATCGATACCTTTGATTTGAGTGTAACCTTGGGCAACTAACCTAGCTTTATTCTTAACAACGTTACCCGACTCATCCAACTTGTTCTTAAAGATCCACTTAGTATCAATTGTTGGTCTATCGTGGGGCCTAGGAACAAGGTGCCAAACTTGGTTGCGCTCAAATTGATTGAGCTCCTCTTGCATGGCTAGTAACCAATATGAGTCAGCATCGGCTTCGAGGACGCTTTTGGGTTCAAAGTGAGAAATAAAAGCATATTGTCCACAAAAATCATGAAGTTGAGAACGAGTAGTTACCCCTTGAGATACTTCACCTAAAACAAGGTCCTTGGGATGATGTGGATTGTATCTCCAATCCTTTGGAAGTTGTTGAGTATGCTCCACTTCAATTCCTTGAATTTCATTTCCTTGAGTCTCCTTTTCTTTAGCTTCATTTCCTTCATCATTCTTTGGCTTGTCTTCAATAATAGGAGAGTCCTCCAAAGTGACTTTCTCCATGCCTTCATGCAAAGAATCTATTTCTACAACATTCTTAACAAACACATTAGATTCCTCAAATTTTACATGTATAGACTCTTCAATAGTTAAAGATGACTTATTGAAAACTCTATAAGCTTTACTAGTATTTGAGTAACCTACAAAGATTGCTTCATAAGACCTAACATCAAATTTTCCCAAATTGTCTTTTGTATTTAAAACAAAACATTTGCATCTAAAAATTTTAAAGTATGAAACATTTGGCTTTCTAGAAAAATAAATCTCAAAAGATGTTTTTGAAGTATTTTTGCATAAGAAAACACGATTTGATATATAGCATGATGTATTAACGGCCTCGGCCCACAAATAATGTAGGAGACCATATTCACTAATCATTATCCTAGCCATCTCTTGTAATGTTTAATTTTTTCGTTCAACTACTCCATTTTGTTGTGGAGTTCCAGGACAAGATAGTTCATGTTTAATTCCATGTTCTTCACAAAAAGTGATAAAGGGTAGGTTAATGAATTCACCACCTCTATCACTTCTTATTCTTAAAATAGAAGAATCATTTTCCTTTTCAACTCTTTTCTTAAAGGCTTGAAAATGTGAAAAGGCTTGATTTTTATGCTCTAAAAAAAAAACCCAATAAAACGCGAAAAAATCATCAACTAAAACAAATGCAAAACGATTCCCACTTAGACTTTTGGTTTGAGTAGGACCAAACAAATCCATATGGATCAACTCCAAGGGACGTGATGTCATGATATCCTTGATTGACTTGAAAGAGGACTTGGTTTGTTTCCCAAGTTGGCACGCGTCGCAAACGCGGTCCTTTTCAAAATTCAAGCAAGGAATACCTTTCACCATTTCCTTATTGTTTAACCTAGATAGATGGTCAAAAGAAATGTGGCCTAATCTTCTATGCCATAACCAAGAGTCATCATCGAGGGCTTTTAAACAAGTAATATTGCAAGACATATTAGACAAATCAATCATGTATATTTGCTTTCACGAAAACCGGAAAATATACATGTGTTGGATAGTCTATCAAAACTTTACAAGCTAAATTATCAAAAATAATATCAAAACCTTTATCACAAAGTTGACTAATACTCAAGAGATTATACTTGAGGCCATCAACTAAAAACAACATTTTCTATTAAAGGGGATGTACCAAGTTTAATATTACCAATGCCGATGATTTTACCTTGGTATCATCTCCGAAGGTGACGGTGCCACCTTCATGGTATCTTGATAGGGTTGCAAAGTTGTTGATATCCCAAGTCATGTGCCTTGAGCAACCGCTATCAAGATACCACAATCCTTTACGTCGTTGCGCCTGGAAAGTACCTACATCATTTAACAAATTTATTGACTTGGTACCCAAATTTTCTTGGGTCCTTGAAAGTTAGTATTTCGAACCCAAACATTATGATGAGATGTATTAAGTCTATCATAGCAAAAACTTAACTAAGTGACCTTTACGGCCACAAAAAGTGCATGAAAATACCTTCCCATACATGAATGCATGATGTGTGTGTGGAGGGTGAGCATGTTTGGGGCGTTTGGCATGATGTAAAGGTTGTGATTTATGAACATGAGCATGCATAACATGGGGTTGTTTCTTAGGGGCTTGTTTCTTAAGAAACATAGCCTCAAGCCTATTCTTATCAAATTCACACTTTTTCAAAACAACTCCTAGAGAATCAATTTTCTATTTTAGCATGGAAATCTCATTTTCATTAACTTGTGGAAACTTACCCTTGCAAGAAATCTTATAGTTATTAAAATCTTTTTGGGTGGAAACTAAAGTAGAAGATAATTCATATTTTTCTTTAGTAAGGGTAAAAACATGATGATTAAGAGACTCATTTTTCTTTTCATTTTTAAATACTTTTTCTTAAGAAAATCATAGTTATGTGAGAGTTCTACAAATGCTTCTCCTAATTCATCCATGGAAAGCTCATCATTAAAAGAAGTGGAAGGGGTTACCTTGCTTGTGCTTTCATTAGCCATGAAGCACATGTGGCGGTGTCAACTTCCTCCTCGGATTCACTCTTGGAATCCCATGTAGCCTTCAATGCTTTCTTCTTGTAAGGCTTCTTGGAGGTGGAGGGCTTGACTTTATCTGGGCATTCCGCAACAATATGACCCGGATTTGGCAATTGAAGCAAATAATTTTCTTGTCTTCTTTACCACCTTGCCATCTCCTCCTACCTTGGAACTTTGCCTTGTTATACATCCTCCGAACGTTCTTCACAAGAAGTGAGAGCTCTTCGTCGTCTTCTTCTTCATCGTCTTCGTCGGAGTATGAGGATTGACTCTTGAAGGCTATAGTTTTCTTCTTGGAGGGAGCCATTTCTTCTCTAGCTTTTCTCTCCATCTCATGGGTCTTGAGATTCCCAATGAGACCTATAAGCTTCATCTCCTCCTTGTCATTGAGTTCCTTTAAGGTAGTTGCTTTGACTTCCCATGAAGGAGGAAGAGCCCGGATGATCTTCCTTACTCTTTGGTCGTTGTCAATAGCATCACCTAGAGAAGAAAGTCCATTAGTGATCTTTGTAAATCTTGTAACCATATCATCTATGGTTTCATTATCATGCATAGAGAAATTCTCATAATGGGAACGAAAAAGATCTATTTTAGCCCTCTTCACTTGTGAGGTTCCCTCATGAGTAACAAGCAAGTGAGTCCAAATTCATGTGCGGATTTGCAATGAATTACTCTAGCAATATCATCATCATTAAGTGCATGGAGTAATGCATAGTGTGCCCTAGAGTTAGCATCAAATTCTTTGGTCTCAATTTCGGACCAAGTGGACTCATCACCGGTGGGTGCACTAAATGGTTTGGTCACGGCCTTTGCAACCCGGCTTCCTAGGGATTGCAAGAAAATGGTCATCTTAACCTTCCATATGGGAAAGTTAAGGCCATCAAACTTTGGGGGGTCTTAATTCCATCGGCCATTTTTACTAAGTGAAAGTGTGTGAAAAATAGATGAAATGATTAGCAAATAGTGGATCTCTCTAAGGTTGTTAAGCCAAGAGCCTACAGACCAATGCTCTGATACCAATTGAAAACACCTAGAGGGGAGTGAATAGGTGTAAATGCTAATCTAATAATCTTTTTAAAACAAGTATGAATGAATGATGCAACGATCTCCCAAAACAAGACTAAGAGCCGAATACCCGGTGAAGGGCTCTGAACTCCTTCCTCGTGATTCCTCTAGATAAGAGTTAGAGGTGCGTATTGCAATCTTGTTGTATGAGAATGATCGACAAGTTAGCAAGAAATGAATTTGAAGCAATAATGAAATGCACACGCGATATATCACAAGGTATGAAAGAATAGCAATATCACAAGCAAGAAAGTAAGAGCAATAGAGAGCAAAGAGAAAATCAATCACAAACACAAAGTATTTGTTTCAAGGTTCGAGCCACCGCTCTACTCCCCGCCTTCACCGCCGTGAAGGGTTTCCACTATCCACCGAGGACTTTACAAGGTCTACCGAAGACCGGAGTACCGAACTCCACCACTTACAATCCTCTACCAAAGAGGTATCTCAACAAGAACAAGAAGAAGGAACAAGTAGCCAAGTGATCACCAAAAGGATCACAAACTTCTTACAAACTTTCTCTTTACAACTTCCTTATAAAATGAGGATGGGATTTTTGGCTCTAGAAGTGTAGAGAAAAAAAAAACTCAGTTGTAAATGAAACTTGCTTGAGAACACAACTGAAAAACAATAGCCAAGAATGCAAGAGAGAATTGAGAGCTTTGAAACTTTTTCTTTCTTTTGAAAACTTGTAAAGTAGGGATTTTTCTTGGTGATTTTGCAAGAGACCAATCCCCTCTATTATAGGGAGAGGAAAGGATTAAAACACATTTAAATTAAGTTTATTTGATCAGAAAATAACCCCCAAAAAGTCAGAAAATCCTGCCACAAAACAGGGTGAAAATTAGAATTCAGATTTTCACCAAAGAGGAAAGAGCCGTTGGCAGCTGACAGGCTTGTCGGTCGACCGGTCCGGTCGACCGGCAGCCCTGTTGGCAACTAGCCGTTGGGCTCGGGTCGACCGGTCGGTCGACTGTCCGCAAAGGGCAAACACAGTTTTGTACTGACGGTCGACCGCTCGGTCGACCGACAAAAAACAGAGAGCAAGCTGTTTTAGGTCGGTCGACCGACAGACGTGCACAAGCGTGCACGTCCTGGACACAGGTTTCGGTCGACCGGTGATCGACCGGCCTGGCCTGGAATAGAGCCGGCCGACCGATCCGGTCGACTGCCAGGCCTGAAACAATTTAGAAAATGGGAATTTTTTCTGAACTTGGGAAAATTTTTAAAATAATTTTGTGGGGATATATGGCTAAGTATCATGCTGAAAAGATAGATATACATGATATAAATGGGATATAAAATTTTGTAAAAATTTGAGACATGTATATTTATCAAGGCATGAACTTAAAACAAATACAAAAAATAAAAACTGTTTTGAAGGGTGTGTGTGTGTAGAGCCAATTTTTCACAACCTCAAACTTTAACAAACTAATTCTTACATAGGTTCTAGGTGACTACAAGGTCTTTAAGTGGGCTTCTTCATATGATCTTGCAAAGCTTGATTCTTAAACCCGAAATGAACTGACTTGAACCAAAACAACCTTCCTTTAGGGAAGAAACTCCATGAATCTTTAGAACCCTGAAACACACTTAACCAATAAACATGATTAGTACAAATAACTATATATGTTTTGGAATCATCAAAACTCAATAAAATCGACGATTGTAACCTTGGGCCAACAATATGTTTACACTTCATATTCATTTGTACTCACTATATGCACATGTATAGCCTAGTTTTGATGATTCTCTCATTTACACTTGTTTTGCCAATTTCGTGTTTTACTTCATGTATATGTATTTTGTATTCAAATCTAATAAATATACATGTATACCCGTGAGTCTCTTACCTTCATGCAAATTAATTATAGACTCTTTTATGTTTGGGATATGTATGCATATTGTTAGGATTGAATAAAAAATACATATACCTAGAAGTTTGGTTTATAAATGAAAAAATGATTTTTCATTTTTTTGATAAAATGACTTGTGTTTGGAGCTTCATTGATTAATTTCATGAAAATGCTAATACATGATTCTTGAACACTCACACTTTATTTGTTTTGTCATGACCTTAGTTCATGAACATATTTTGAGCTTTATCGTCTTTGAGTGTCATCTCTTGTGTATTTGGTATGACTCATGAAAAACATATGTTTTGATTTCATGTTTTGAAGGATCTTTAACTAGTATTTCAAAAATTATTTTTAACTAGTTATTATTCTCAATGGGTAGTGGTTTTCACTATAAAATGTTTTCAAACCCTATTTCGAAAACCCCTCCTACACCATTTATATGAGCGGACGGCTGGGCGATTATGCCTTGTAAGTTTTATTGGAAAATCTTTTATCTTGAGCATATAAAGGGTGGTAGGTTATGAGTTATATACTTGATTTACATTGTTATTTTCAATTGGTATCATTGGATCTCTTCAATTGGTATCTAAATTGATAATTTTATATATACTCATATTTGTTTTCTATATATGTATGCTTCATTATTTCATAATATCAATTGCTATTGGTATTCTCTTTTCATACATATATATGATTTTCGTGTGCTTGCTTTACAATTGGTTTACATATTTAAAGCACAAATTAGTTTATGCTAAGCTTAAGTTAAAACTTTATTTTCAATTGGTATCTCAATTGACATTTTTAATAAAGCTTATGCATTGTTTTTCAATTGATATCAATATATTCTATTTCAATTTGTTATAAATTTACAATTGATATCAATATGTATAGCCTATTTGAAAATTCAAAATTTGTAATGTTTATTTACAATTGGTATCAACATGATTTTTTTATCAATTGGTATCTTAAAATTTGATTACAAGTGGTACCTTAAAATTTTTTCTAAGATATCTCAAATTTGTTTTATTGAGAAAAATTCAAAATTTTGTTTGAACAATTAAAAATCAAAACATTTTTTATTTGTATTGCCTATATGTAAGGAGAGCTTAACATCTCTTCCACATATAGATTCATGTTGAGTGTATCTTATATTGAGAAGCTTGACAACTCTTCTTTATGATACACGTGTGTAGGGGGAGCTTCACATCTCCTCTTATGCATTACAGATTATGTGTTATGTGAATTAGGGCTTGTCATCCCTTCTTCATGTAATGCATATATGTAGGGAAGCTAACTTAGCGTCTTCCTCTTCATGAATGTATATCGCATATAAAATTTTATTGACTTGTTTAAGATTACCCCTTTATTGATTCTATGTTTCGGACAAGAAGGGGGAGAAAAATTTGTTTGTTTGTTTTTACTTTAACCCCTTGTTGATGATTGACAAAAAGGGGGAGAAGTATTTGGTATATATGCATGTTTTCCTTTCTTTATTCATAAAGGGGGAGTAGTATTTATGTTTATGCATATATGTTTTGTTTTGCAAATAGGAGAAAAAGAATTTGATGTGTTTTATGCTTGTTAGCATGTTTTATCTCCTCGATTTGCATACATGTTTATGAGCATACATTGCATATTTATTTGTTTATTTGTTATGCATGAGTTAAGGGGGAGCTTCTTTGGAGCTTACTTTAATCCATGCATATATAACTTCATGAGTTTTGTCATCATCAAAAAGGGGGGAGACTGTTGGCCCAAGGCCCATCACTCTAGTTTGATGATGATCAACTCATGTAGTTATAGTACTAATGATCTTGTGTTTAATAGTGACAGATTTATGATCAAGATCTTAGTAGGTGCATAGCTTCAACAAAGGATTTAAAGTCAAGTTTTGGAGCTAGCACGGTTTGATTCAAGAGCTTGTGCATCAAGATCACATCAAGTACTCAAGAGGAGTCTAGCTCTAGGATCGTATTTGGACCAAGTCAGGAAGATGTGAAGACTTCAAGTGAAGACCTTCAAGATCAAGACTTGTGTCTAGGTTTAAGATTTTGTTTTAGTTAAAATGTAAAGGATAGAATAGTTGGTGGATTGCTCAAGTATATCTATACACACACACTCTTGATATAGTTAGGTTTTTCATAAAAGAATTTTCATTTTGGAAAAATGCAAAAGAGTTTTCTTTTTGAAAAATACAGTTTTGGTTAAAGACTATACAAAACCATGTTTAGTGCTTAATGTCAAAAATATAGATATTTCACCATGTTTGTGTAGTGGATCATATCCATACACTCTATGCTTCAAATGAGTTTAGAATATCTTGTTTTTGTATTTGGAGAAGTTTTGAAAAATCAAGTTTGGAAAAATACCGTTTTTGTTTTAAACCAAAATTTTCAAGTTAAAAATAGTCCAAATTATTCGTAACATGCCTTGATTTTGTGCAAGCATGTTTGTTTATCAAAGTATATTGGTAAAACTATTTTTGTAAATTTCTGTGAATTTATGGGATTTTATTTCAACCAAAAAGACCAAGTTTTCTTTCCCAAATCCCTGACCTGGCTTCATCCGGTCGACTGGGCCGGTCGACCGCGCGACGTGCACGAGTTTGGCTGGAGGGCCCGGTTGACCGTCCAGAGAGGTCTGCTCTCTGGAAAACCCCGGTCGACCGAGCGGTCGACCGACAGAGAATCTGTTCTCTGTTCCAGAGCCTCGGTCGACCGGGCCGGTCGACCGAAGCCCCAACGGTCGGATTTCTGACCGTTGGCGGTCGACCGGCCGGTCAACCGACAGCTCTGTCAGACCCCACGGTTAGTTTTTCTAACTCTATAAATTGGGGCATTTGGGGGCTGTTTTGATTAGATTTCAAGTGGATTTTTACAACAGTTTTTCCTACTCTTTTAAGAGGTTTTCTCCACTTATATTAGAGCCAATATTTCCAATCAAAAGGAGAGTTTATCAAGAGTGTTTTCAAAGTGATTTTTCTTAAGTTTTTCTCCACCATCTCAATCCTTGTTTCTCACACAACACTTGAGCTATCCATTGCTATATCTTCCTATAGGAGTTTGTTGTGAGAGGATTTTAGGTGATCAAGAGTTGTGATCACCAAAGTTCTAATTTGTACTTTGAGGAGGCGGACGTGTGTGTTCGCATTGTTTCGGGTCCTAGTGGGGACTCGGTGTTTCGGGTTCTAGTGGGAACTCAGTGTTTGAGGTGCGGCCTCGGCGAGCCGGTGGGCTTGCGGTGTGTACGGACTAGGGAGTCCGAGAGCTTGTTGGTGTTGCGGCACCGAGTGATCCGGGGGATCGATTATAGTGGAAATCCTTCGTGTGTCGAAGGCGGGGATGTAGAGCAAGGGTGCTCGAATCTCGAAACAAATCCCTTGTGTTTGCGATTGCTCACTCTCTCTATCTCCTTATTTATATCTTGCATATTATTATTGTCATTACACTTATATGCTTGATATATTGTGTGCTCGTATTGTATACGCTTGGGTTTGTTTGCTAACACTTGTATTTAACCAAGAGAGCCAACGCGGCACCTCAACCCTTATCTAGGGGAATCTAGATGAGTTAGCCCAGAGCCCTTCACGGGGAAGTCGGTTACACTCTTGTGTTATACGTGGTGTTTTTAAATAGTTTGTTTAGGTCATAATAGTTTTTAATTCCGCATTTAGTGACCATTAGATTAGCCATCACCTATTCACCCCCCCTCTAGGTGATTTTACATATATATATATATATACATATATATATATATATATACATATATATATATATATACATATATATATATATATATATCGAAATACGTAGTGGTGTGTGGCACTCTAGAGAATTTCTCTAGAGGGGCGGCCTCAAACTCTAACATTCCGATTTTTTTTTTTTTATGATCTGATCGTACATTATTATCTTCATATTCTAAGATGTACATATATAAAAAAATCAAGTGATTTGGAGTTCGTTTAATCATTGATCTAATCATTCTATTTTGTTCTACTAATAAAAAAAATCTTTAATGTTTGAACCTAAAGAAAATGGAGTAAACTAACTCCAAATTATGTGATTTTCTTATATGTGTACATCTTAGAACATGAAGATAATAATGTGCGATTGGATCATGAAAAAAAGAATCAAAAATTAGAGTTTGAGGCCGCCATTGTAGAGATTCTCTACATGCCACTTTACTTACATATTTCTCATATACATACATACATATATACATACACACACAGTGGCAATTCGGGGAGAAAGTTGGCTTATGTGAGAAGATGATAAGGGAGCACATGAGTCGTAGGGTTATCTTTTAGGTGGTTAAAATTAGTTTTTGAGTTGGTTAAGTTAGTTTTTTGGTTGATAAATTTAGTTTTTGAGTTTTAGTTTTATTTCATCCAAATCTAATCTCAACCACCCAGAATGCAAGATCCATTCTGTTGAGATTGATCTGCATTATTTCTATTAACTAAAAATTAAAAATCATATATTTTGAATATTTTTTGCTCTCCATCAAGTAGACGCAAAATGGAGAGCCAAAATAGTGAGTTGTTTAGGTTAACGATGTAGAACATTTGAAATCTAACAAAAATTGGTGTGTGAAGTTTTTAAGTGTGTAGACATGATGAAATGGTCGGAATCGAGAATTTGTATGTCTAAAGATGCAAATCTAAGTAATATGTTATTTTCGGCCATTCATTTTGTACCTATTTGATAGAAGAAAAAATATTCAAAATATATGATTTTTGATTTTTAGTTATTTGAAATAATGTAGATCAACTTCAACAAAATGGATCGATTGTATTTGAGTGGGAAAGATTCAACCTCGAATCATTCTAGAACGACATAAGTCTATCTCTATATATATCTAAGTTAATTTTATTTTATTATTAAGTGATTGTCAATTGTTATCCAATTCTTGTACAAGTTTAATAGATGGACAATAAAGTGGCACCAGGATGTAAAAAAGGACTTTGATATGGTTACTTTTTGAAAAAATAGAAGTTTTTTTCCTTCTCCCCCATCCACTTTTCAGTAAATTAACTCAGTTCATGATAGTTTTTTGGATTCAGTCTATAAGAATAACACCCTCGCCCCTAGCTGACCAACTCATGCACTAGTGTTTTCCCAAATTGTCAAAGTGATAAATCTTGGACGAGTATTCGATTTTTTCTAGACAATTTTTTCTAAAATATTTTTCTGTGAAGAAGAGAGCCCTCTAAATTAAACAAAATTATTGTGGACTTTCACTTATTTTTCAAATATCATCATGAAGTCTTAAAATTCAGTGTTACTATTACAATTTTTTTTCTATAATTAAAAAAAACTACCAATCATCATCCTGATATAAGAAAAAAATTAGGTGAGCATCCTGTGATATTTCACGGATTAAGAATAATTTGATCTTAAAAGAGTCACGTGATATTCTAATTTGGCTTACTGATATTCAAATAAGCATTTTCTTAACATTTAGTTGAAATATGATAAGCCTTCGAAAATTATATGGAAAATATATGGTATTTTATTATATTATATTACATATTTAAAAGTTTGAGATAATTAAAACCGACCGAAAGGAGATTTTCTCGTGACTCATCTAGAAACTTGTCTGTCCGTCTTCTCCTTCAACTCCTCCTTACTTCTTCCTCTTTCTTCTTTCTCTCCTCTATTTTTCTCCTCGTGGTCGGTCAGGTGGTTTTCCACGGGCTAGTTATTTGAAAAAGAGTGAAAGGTTATGCCAAAGAAAGCCTAAAACCTACTTTATCGAGCCCAAAATGAGATAGAATACGATGGGCCCCTGTAATGAAAGCCCATAAATGTACTGATTCCCAAAACCCTGCCCGCCTCCAACAACAGAAAACCCCATTCCTTCTTCTTCCTCAAGAAACCCATATAAATTTCTCTCTCATCCCCCTCCATCAAAATTTCTCTCTCATCACCCAACAGCAACAAACAGAGAAGAGAGAGTAATAGAGAGAGAGATGAGCGATGTGAAGGAAGAAGAAGAGAGGGGGCTCGTTCTTGTGGCCCGAAAGGGGGGCTTCGGCCTGCCCACAGCTTGCCCTAGTTGCCTCCCCGTCTATCTTTACCTCCGATTCGCTAACGCCTCCTTCGACCTCCACCTCGATCTCGCCAATCCCGATGCTGGTAGGGTTTTATTTTTTCCCCTCCTTTTTTGGTCTTTTATTTTTGTTTAAATGGAAGAAATCATTTCATTTGTTTGTTTATGAATTATTAATGCCGGGTTTTGATGCAAATAGAACTTTAATTTATTAGAGAATGTTGTGAATTTTAGATAAAGTTGATGCTAATACTTGTTGTGAATTTTAGTTGAGGACAGATCCCCAACCATTAATATTGATTCATAAGCAAGCTGAAGTCCAGCCTGAAGATTCAAGGAAACTGCTTCCCTAGAAATTTAACCAGTGAAGTGAAAATTTAGAGGGTTCCCTGCTTCATCAACTTAGACTGGATGAAAAATAACTTGGGTGATCTTATTTGGCAACTGTACTTCAGCTTTCTCTTGTCCATATCATTGGTTGGGAAGTTTTGTGTCAACTTATATCGGGTTTACTTTAGCTTGAACTGCTGAAAATTTGGTCAATACTTAAAAGTTTCTCGATTTTGAGTCGCGCTTCATAGCTGACCCCATTATGAGAGGTGGCAATGGATATAATAAATGCAGCTTATGCTGACCTCACCATTCTCTCATACTGCATTACATTGAATACCATAAACAACAAGAGTAACTCATGAGAGAGGCAAACATAGTTCTCCAATTAGGGTGGTAGGACAAGACAACCCCTTCTCCCTCAAAGACATGGAAGGAAAACATCTATAACATGCGGCACTATTATCTTTTCTCATCCAGCTTTGGTGAGGAGGACGACCAGAAAGAAATTGTTCTATGAAAGACTACATCTTTATTGTTATTTAGAAGAGTTACAAAATACAGTTAATATAAAGTCATGACCAATCCTCGTTGTATATTCATACAAGATGGAATTCTACTCAAACTATGATTCATAATATTACTAGGACTCTGGAACTCCAAATACTATTTGGACTCTATAGCTTAATAACTCTACTAATTAACTGATTACTACTATATCTAATAGAAATGGTGCCTCTATAGTTTATACCCTTAAGTTCCTGCCTTGTGCAATTGGGAAAAAAAAAATCATCAGTGACTAGAGTTCTTGATTATTATGTGGTGTTAGATTTTGTTAAAATGTAATCCAAATTGATAATCAGAGCCCCGGCAATTTTAACCTTAGGTGCCACCATAGGACAAAATGGTGCTTGATCCTGGAAGAAGGGTTATTAATGTTGGGGTTTACTTAAACCAGGATGGTTCAAATTTAGGAAGGTGCAACAAAATTAACTTATGCTGGAAGGCAGGATAGAGCCAGTACATTATTTGTGTGTGCTTGTGCATATGCATGTGCCTGTGCATGTTTTAGGATGGGGAGAGGAGGAGGATGGAGGAGTGATAGAAAGATATATTGGGGCTTTAGTGAGGAAGTATGAGTCTTGTTTCTGGAACTTTTGGTACCATTATCAGCGTAGCATCTTCATTCAGCAATGCTGACATTCTGTGCAATTGTTTTCTGTAAAGATTGCACAAACCACTAGCCTCTACTTAGGGGTTGTTTGTTTCGCGTAAAAGGCCGTAATTCGTAAATGACTTACCACCCAGTTACAACTACGTCGTTTGTTTAGACCGTAATTCGTAAAAGACTTACGCAACTCAACTGCCACCCACTTGCAACCTAATTACCACCCACTTACAGCCCAGTTACAGTTAATTTTGTGGTCATACAAATTTATATTATTTTTTATATTAATATTAAATTTTTAATATTTATCATTTTTAATATTTATTTGCAATATTAAAACTTTTTAAATCACCAAATAGTTAATTTTGTGGTCAACTTTTTCACTTACGACTTACACATTACGACTACCAAACACCGTAAAATACAATACACTTTTCCACTTATAACTTTATATTACCAACCAAACACCGTAAAACTTACATGCATGTAATTCATTTACAACTGTAAAAGACTTTACTAATTACGACTTACGAACTACGACCAAATACGACAACCAAACAGACCGTTAATATTAGTGATACTGCCAATTTTTTAGATATCTTTGATGATTTTGTATCTGAGAATAAATATGTAATGTGTTTGTCTTTCTCTGATTTTTTTAATCTTTATTTCTGGCTATTATTGTCTACTGGAGATGGTAATGGGTTATGTCAGGGTAGGCATCTATTAAAAGTTAAGATGCAAGGCTGTCCCTCATTTTCTGCTTGAAGTTTATTACTGCTTGACGCATACCCATGCCAGACCCACACATTTGTTTCTCTAGTTCGTTTTGTTCTTATTGGTCCATTACTTATTATTTTTGGCAATTAGAGGACAATGTCGAAAGCATTTAATTATCAATTTACTGTATACTTGTATAAAATGGAGTGTTAAAGCACGCCGGAAGTAATTCAACATGATGTCATAACGGGGGTATGGACAAACGTTGTTATACAGAAATAGTTAGATTATTCCTGAAGCCCTGAGTGATTAAAATTTATGTCATTTGGGTTCTAAGCCATATCAGATGCTTAATTTGGTGCATCCTTAGTGATTGACTCAATCCTGACCATGGATGAAATATGCCAACCTACACCAAAATTCAAGCAGACGAGGTAGAAAATTTCAAGCTATCATCTGTATCTATCATACGTAGGTTCCCATACTTTCTATCAGATCTTCCCATAAAAGAAGCATATTAGATTAGTGCCCCTTTTTTTGTGTCTTACAACATTCTGCAGTTTGTTTGTAACTTTTGAATATGGACTGTAATTGCATCTGTTCTTAGCATGTCTACTTTTTTCAGCTGCACAAAAAATATGCTCCAGATTTGATCTTCGTTAAAGGTTTTCCAAGAAAAGAGAGTAAATAGGAAAGTTTGAACCCCCCAGTTCCTTCTCAAGCGTCCATGTTCATTTTGTTCCTTCACTTCGTATGTAACCAAATGCAAGGTTAATATACTGAACATCTAGGCAACTTCCCAATCAGAGGAATTGAACCAATAGCGTGACATCTTGCTACCTTCTTTGGTACTCTGGAGGGGTTGAAACTTGTACCAACTTGGCAAGAAAGAGAGTTTATTGTATTTGAGTAAAATATTATGATTCATGGGTGTAGCATGTTTTGTTGCCCCCCTTCTTCTTCTTTTTCCTTTTTTTATTTGCGACTGTACTTGTAACACTTGGTTAGAGTACACTAGGATTAAAAAATAGAAAAAACTGTACCTGAAGCACTTGGTTAGAGTACTACCTTTTTGTGTTTATCTATCACACATCTGTTAGTACAACCTTTCTGAACTTTAATTCATAGCTAACTTTGATGGTTTTCTTTTTCTCTGCTGTTTCTCTCTAATTTTTCACCACTTATTTGCAGATCACATACCATATGTGGAATATGGTGACTGTGTGCTATTCAACAACGAGAAGGGAGGTGTTATTGAATGTTTGAAAGGAGAGAACATCATTGATCTGGACACAGGACTCCCAAGTGCCTGTTTTCCAGACTGGTTGTCAACCAAGGCATTGACCAGCTCCTGGCTTGCTGAGGCAGCAGAATATGAACTCTGGGTGGCTTCTACAGGAAGTGTAGCCTATAAGATATATTTCTCTGACCTTCCCTGGCCAATTGGAAAGGTTCTGCACTGGAAGCAAACTCGAGCTTTGAAGCAGCAATTGGGCATTACATATCTCAATGCCACTGAGAAAGACGAAGAGGTCTCTTTTCTGTCTTATTGTTTGCTAGAAACATTTTAAAGAATTATGGTAGGAAGAAGCTTTAGTTCCTCTAGTTACCAACAAGGTAAACAATGGACTCTGTGTGTGTGACTCCGGTTCCCAATTTTCCCTCAGGATTCTAATACTCATATAAGCCCTTCATTTTCTTGTGATGCTCCTTAGGCACCCAACTTAGAAGAAAACTAGATTATTTTGGAAAAATTCTGTAGTGAATATATGATGATTACATCCTTTGTACCTTCTAGTTGAAAATGTTGAATGTATATTATACGTTCCTGTCAAACAATTACCTCACCCTCTTGTTTCTCTCATTCTATTTCTTCTTCTTTGTCATCTTGCTGCTTAGCGTCTTGCGGACGTAGGTAACAAGTTCTATTTTAAAAGTCACTGATCTTTTTTTCTTCAACTGGTAGATATATCGGAAGGCAGCTGTAGCATATGAGGCTTTATCTCAGAGACTAGGGGAACAAACCTTTTTCTTTGATAACAGGTAACCTGCCAAAAGGTTGAGCTGAGTAATAAGTTAGAGCAGCTAATTTTCATGTTCATATAAGATGTAACTCTGATTTTCTTGTCACTTTATAGAATTTAAGACTTAATTCGTAACAAGTGCATGCTTGCAATTAATTTTTATTTGGTTTTGCACAGGCCTACGAGCTTGGATGCTACTTTCCTTGGGCATGCTCTTTTTGTGCTTCATGCTTTGCCTGTAAGTTCTCTTATTTATGACACTTGGCATCCTGGGCAGTATTCTTTTCATGCTAACAATTTTATTATTCCTATCCAACAGCTCAAAGAATGTAGCTATTTGATAAACTAATGCATATAGTAGGGTTGGAATACATATTTCCATTAAAATGTACAAAATTCTTCTATTTCTTTTTGCCTTGCTCCACGGGCCGCTAACCTTTTGCTCTTTGCCAGTATTTGTTGAAGCTAACAAACATCCATTCTGTCTTTGCAGTAGTAAGCAAACAAAAAAAATGGGGATTAAACATTTACTTAGATCTTTTCTATTCTTTAAATGATTTAATGTGTACTCAGTTGTAGGTTTATTATGAATTTATAGGTTGAATTTTAATATGCCTCTCATTATGTTTATGTATTGTTGGAGATATTGGTATGTTATATTATTGTCGCACCAGATAAACGTGGAGTTTTCATTAGAAGACAAGACCTAACAAGTGTAGATATGTACAATCAGAATAGAATAACATTTCTTGAGGCGGCCCTGTGCTAACAGGGCAACACTTCAGATTCAAAATGGAATTTCCTCATCCTTAAGATTTTGAAAGAAGTGGGCTTTAGTGTTGGGATACTGTTTGAATTTAATATATTCATTTTATTCTTTTGGATTTTTGACCTAAATTAGTTCATGATTTTAATTTCTCATATATTGTTCAGATGACGATTTGTAATGCTCTAGCAGTAGAAACCTAATAAGTATTTCTGCCATATAGTATCTTCTCATTGGGTATGTCCTGGTTGGAGTGGTGGGAGGGAAAGAGAAGGGAGATAATATTTGTAGAATATATGTAAATGATGAAAAGAGAGTCTCTCTACACACACATGTTCGTGCACCCAAAAGTCCACCACACATTTCTAATATAATATACCACACAATGGTTACAACATACCATACATTTTTATGACTTTGCAATGGAATAGTTCTTCACTTCAACTATGTATAGAGGAGCTCAAAATATCTAATATGTTAGATCAAAGTGAATCTAAACTTGTGAACCTAAACTTATTACAATGTTATACAAGTCAATATGTTGACGGGTCTTTTTCCAATACAATATAGTTTTGATTTATAAGTAGAACTAAATAAACATCACAAACGTGTAACATGGGCGAGGAGTATTAATATGAGAAATGTAAGATGTGTTTAAGAGGTGCCCGACAAGTGTCCTGAATTCAAAGAAATATTATAATTTAGGACACGTCTGACCCGTGGCTAAGAAGTGTCCGAGATATGTCAGCTTGTCCAAGATGGGTAGTGCTTCATGATAAGAGTGTACGTGATACATATAGCTTGCAATGCAAAAATCTTAGGATAGGGGTTCCACAGCAATATCTGGTGTAAAGTTTAATCTTTCGTGAAATTACTATTATAGCCTATTAATGGAGCCTAGGAAACATTAGCATGCGGAGAAAAAGAAACATAGGCAGAAAAAACAAGAACATACTTAAGAAAGAAAAGAAGAGGAATAGGGTAAAAAATACAAGTGAGATAACCAGATTAGAACTAATACTTAAGTCTTCCTTTAATTATTTGATATTAAAATAAGGGCGGCAGAACAAAATGCATGCCACAGATTGATTACAAGGGCTCCATATTATTTGTTCAGGTTACACTTCCCAGTCACTTGGCCAGAAAATAGCAAACTCCTCCTAAAGAAAGTATAAAATTTTCTAATATGACATGAAAAATAACCAACTAAAGAAACAATGACCAGCAATTAAGCAAAATGAAATGTCTTGATTTAAGCTAATTGATTCTGCAAGGAAGCCAAATCACCTAACCAGCCATGTGAGGTAACATATTGTAGCATTTGCTTCCACTTTTCAGACTTACACCCTTGTGTTACCACGACCACCACCAACACAATGCACACACATGCGCGCGCGCGCACGAACACAAAAAAAAAAAAAAAAAAAAAAAACGCTTTGATGTAAGATATTGTTGGCATTTGCATTTGGTTTTTAGATTTACATGCTTGTGTTGCCACGTTACCAATATACATACACATGCATGTGTGTATTAATAAAGATGCCTAGAAATAGACATGACAGATCTTCGGCCCCTTCACTTGGCTGAAGGCTTCTCCTCATGATTCCTAGAGATCAGAAGTTGGTATTGTCTTGTATTATCCTGAACATGTTGGTCAAATAGCCTGTAGATGTCATTTGAGCTGACAGAGGAACCATATAAGACATACCTTTGTTGCTGTTAACCTTGTTAAGGGAAAATGACCAGTCACTAGTGCTTGACCATGCATCTTTCATGCTGTTTAGCCAGTCACATCATAAAAGACCTCATGCTTGAACTTTGTGTTCAGCTTGTTGGCTATGTATTGAGAATTCAGAATGTCGATAGATCAGTGTTCTAAATGGCGGCCACATCGGCTACATCAGCCAGAAAAATTTATCGGAGATGGGGATATATCGGGGATATTTTCAAAAATCAGATGTCAAAATCGGACTGTAACGTACATATCTTCTTGTCTTAAATCGCATAAGACAATATATGCATAAATTATATAAATCTATATAAAACATCATACTTATATGTTTAAGATAAACTTAACTCGATAACTTGCATTAAGCCTATGAATCTATAATCACTATCCAAGTGTAGAATCTTCAAAAATGTCACATTGCCACATCACTCGAATTACCCAAATACCTAACTTAGAAATTGGGTGTAAAACGCTATATCGGGTCCAAAATCGCCGAAATTGCGGCCGATATATCGGATCCATGCCATTTATCGGCGATTTTGGACGAAAAAACACTATATCGGTTTGGATATGCCAAATCATTGCGGTTAGGTACCGTAAACGCAATATCGGCGCAATATCGGGGTTATATCGGGGATATTTAGAACACTGCGATAGATACATATTCCCTCAAAATAACCCACTTCCTGGCTCCTGTTTTCAGGATCAAAGTGCAGTTGAAACGTGCATGTTCTCTGCATACATACTACATTGAATACTTCCAGGGAACCTAGAGTTGGGCTTTAGAGTTGGGAATTTGTCTCTCAGTCCTAGTTAGGGGGATGTAGATGGCTTTGTAAGTGTCGATCAATGTGCTTGAGATTGTTTGGTATTCTAAGCTCTATCTGAGATCTGTAAAGAGTGTCAGTTCAGTCTGTTGAAAACTTGAAATATAATTTTAACTTCTCGTATATCTCGACAGTGTATTTCTGGATTGAGGAAGAAAATGGACCCTCTTATTTGTCGAAGAGATACATTATATAGGCATACATTGCTCCAGTTGTGGGGGCTACCTTCTGATCTCTATCAACAGCATTAACCCTTATGGAACCATGTAAGGGTAAAAAGTAACAAAATTGGGGGAAGAATAATAAAAGTAAGAGGAGGAAACAGGACGTTACCAATCAATGTAATGTAGTGTTTTTTAAAGTTACTTCTCGACGATGGATCTAAATTCATTAGAGCATTTATTCCAATTTCTTGCAGTTGGCTGCATGGATTCTTTTACTCCAATCAGCTATATTAAGGACCTTCACACACACACACACACACACACACACACACACACTTGCTTACTGTTGCAATCCCAGTTTATTTTGATCTATCTTTTTAAGTAATGCTTTCTCAATCAGAAATCACAAAGCTAAAATATTTGTTCCACGCTGATCTATGAGGGATCGTTTGGGTTTATAGTTCTTTGATGATAAGTAATTGAACTAAGGTGATAAGAGCATGCTTGGGTTGGAATGAGAAAGTGGGTAGGGAAAGGAACTTCTGCCCAAAAAAAAAAAAAAGATTGTTTCCTGCAAGTCTTATCATCATGAAAGTAAACTATACTCTACCGGAGCAGCATCAGATAAATATAAATGTAGATAAATGCAAATGAAGATGTACTTTCCCTGAAGAAAACAAAAAGCAAAAGAAAATTGGAGATTCAGCAAAGAGAGGAAGAACAAGGCCGCCAAACGAGCATCAAGTCTGGGTGGGTTGTTTCTTCAATAATCTATTATAAAAGAAGTCAGCCAAACACACAAGTGAAGCCTTATTGAGTCGGGTATACGTGTAAAGTAAGTCAGTCCCCATAATTTGAAAAAAAAAAAAAAAGGTATCTAGAACAGTAACATGTTATGGTAGCATAGTAATTCAACTAATACAGATCACAATCTCCTCTCTTTTAACTTCTCAAGAAATGACTCCCTTTCTTTTTCTAACGTAGCTTCACTGAGTTATAGTTAGCTAGTATAATATAAAAATTAACATCCTTCATAACCAAATGAGCCAATTAGAGGTTGCTCCTATCAAGGATAAAATGAGAGAGAATCCATTGAAATGGTTTGGAGTCTAAACATGTACAACGCATGCCAATAAATGCACCGACTAGAAAAAGTGATAGGATCATACTTAATGAGCATTGAGGACTAGGGAGAGACCTAAATGAACTTGGATGGAGACAATTAAGAAGTATATGTTACTGCTTCATGTACTGACTATACGATCCTTAACGGAGCTGAATGGAAGAAAGGATTCACTGACCCTAAAATTTGGGATAAAGGCTTTGTCATTATTGTTATATCCTTCATAACAAATATAAAGCTTCTATGACCTAGAACATAAAAGAAGTCCCAACTAAAAGAAAAGTAAACCAAACTAAAACAATATGACTTGAATGGACATACCGAACCTCCTAATCATTCATTGCACTGTATCAGGTTTCTATATATAGGTGTCAAATTTTTCACAGAGCAATATTTGGCTAGTCAGGAGTCAGCACCTTATAATCAAACCTGGTAGACCCATTGGTGAATAGGATCTATCACTCTGAATGATAACATTTCGAGTTCCATCAGAGTTCAGACGATGAAGGGGGCGAGATGAGAAATACAGTATATGCTGTAAGTTATTCATCCCTTTATAGGGAATGATTTATGAACTTAATCTCAAGTTTAACACAGACTTATCATGCATGTGACAAGATTGTCCTGTTCGAAAAGATATCTCCTTGCTGAAAGGCAAGTTTTAATCTTTAGTCCAAAAGTGTAAGAGATTGCTTATCATGGCACGAATCACCAAACTTGATTTGTTATCATAGTTCAAGTCCTTCAAGCTATAGGGGACTCATTTGCTGGAGTTTAACTGTGATCACTGATCACATTCAATCTTGACATTTTCATATGAGGAAATAGAACCATTGTAAAGAAATGGCTGATGAAGTATATTTTGCAACTGCGATCTAATATTCAATGCAAAGATCAAGACAGTGCTATTGTTTCTCTTTCTTTAGAGCTTGTCATGGTCCTTTGCTAGTGTTGCTTCGAAAAAAGTTTTTTGTGGAAATTATTCAGATGTACTCATCATACAACTGTTATTGTTGATGAGATGTGTTCATGAACTCAATAAAATGCAGTGCTTGAAGCTTGAAATTTTGTCATGTGATGATTTACTTCTTAACTTCTTTCTTTTAAGTATCAATTTGAACATTACATAAATTATAGAATGTTTCTTATATAGTTTGCCCTCTATCAATATGCTTCAGGTCATAGTTGTCTTTTCTTAAGTTAATGATTATTGTTTGTCTCACTATTCTTTCTTATTTACTAATTTGTAGGATACCTCTATTCTGCGAAGTAGTTTCTTACAATATGAGAATTTAGTTAGATACTCTGAAAACCTTAAAGCAAAGTATCTGGACTCCAGCTCATCATCATCGATGCCAAGGTCTCCCTCCGGTCCGTCAACATCATCAACACCAAGAAGAAAAACTGCCTCATATTGGAGTAAGACGACTTGCTCAGTGCATATATTATTTGATTGAACAAATTGACTTGCTGTGCTTATGGTTTTCATGAAGCTTGGGCTTTGATCCATATGATCGGACCATTATGGTCTGCTTGGCACGTCATTGGCCAAGTATTTTACTTTCTATTATTTATAATATATGATTATTATTTCTGTTTTGGCCTTGCAAAAATGTGTGAAGGATAGTGGATTGAGGGATTGGTCATGGGAAGAAAAAAGGCTGTGAACGTTGCACTAGCTTGATACGATAAGACACTTCTACTGGAGTTTAATAACAACCAAACTTGTTTTAAACGTAGGTTGGTGGAGTAATCTGATTATAAAGCAGCAGAACCTTCTAGTGAGTATTCTACGAATTATCATTGAAACACTAAACTATGAAACTTACTATTGCTATTGAATGTGCATATGTTTATCCATCCACACAGTGCATGTGTTTGGTAATTTTCCCTGTGATATCCTTGCCATTTAGTTGTAGACAATTTCCATCTTTCTGGAAAAGTGAACAATTTTGTTTCAGGTTTTTGTTTGATGCCAGAGCTGGTTTACAACTAAAAATTTCTTTTCGTTAAGTGTTTAGAACAATATAGAGTAGCTGGTTTGATCAAACAAATAAGAAACTAGTGTTTCAGTAAAAATAAGTTTCATTTAGTATGCAGTCATCATTTTTGGGATATCGGTACGATCTGGACAAAACCATTGTCCAGTTATTCTCTTATTTGGAAAAAGAAGACAACCAACTGATAATCTTAATTCATTTCAAGAGTGATGAAATGGAATTTAGCTCATTCAGAGGAATGACTAGAATAGAAAATAATATATACCTCGAAGGGCTGGGTGATTTTGCTGTAAGTGCGCCATAACTCCGAAAACATGCTCTGAATGTCATCATCTACTTCATTGTCAACATTGTCATTCTTTTGGCTTGTGGACTCAAGCCATGCTAAATGGTCCTTAGGTAGCTTCTTGAGTTTGGCGGTATTCTACAGTTAGGATGGGGCACCATACAATATTCAGTTGGTCCACGTGCTATCTGCTTTCTCTTCTATTTCCTGGTTTATTTCTTTTTGTTCTGTTCATCTATATGGTCACTTTTTGGGCATCAATTATTTCTTGTCCACTATGACTCAGTTTTATTTTATTTTATTTTATTTTATTTTGGCTAATAAAAGGCCCTCAGGTCCATACATTATGATCTCTCACAGCAGGTGCCTAGGGCATCTTCTTGAGCCAGTTGCGTAAGCTGTAGAGAAAAACCATTGACCATAACTAGGTCAGAACCACGCTTCTAAATTCATCTTTTAAACCAGTTAGCACATTGGTTCCCTTGCCGATGCGTGTGGGTGATCTTGTGAATTTCCATTATTCCGATCATCCATAGAGCGTCTTCGAGAAGTACTGTCTACTTGATGCTGTGAGTTCTTGGATGACCAACAATGCATCCCCTTCAATCTATATACACTTACATGGGAAGTACAGTCGAGACAACCAAATAGCTTCCCATGCCCCTCTCGTCTCCACTTCAAGAATAGTGTCATAGTCACAAAGAAACCCTGCAGCAAGGAGGAGTACTCCGGCCGCGTCTCGGGCAACACATGCCACCGACGATCGCCCATCTTCCCACATAGACGCATCAAAATTTACCCTAACCACATTTAGTGGAGGAAGGCTCCAGTTAACCCATTGAGCATCTGAAGGACTACTGCTACTTGGTGACAATTCAACAGCCAGTCTTTCAATAACTTGCTCTGTAATCTGTTGACAAACAATGCGACGATTGCCCTCGAAGACCCATTAATTCCGTTGCTTCCATATTTCCCACGAAGCATACAATATGAAACACAAGCGTCTTTGTGATTGATATCAGATGATCACCCCACCTTTCTCAACCAATCTTGCCACGAATTGGATTGAAGGGAGCCCTGTTGCTTTCCGCAGTCTGGTTCTAGAGCATCCCATACCGCAACTGACCAATGGCACAACAACAGAAGATGACGTAGATTTTCAACTTCGTTGTTACAGTGTTGGCACCTCATTGTTGATGCCAGTCCTCTTGAATATAACAAGTCTCTCATCGGAACACAACCCTTGAACACCTTCCAACACCATGCTCTTATTCTCTGAGAGCAGGAAAGTCGCCAAATTCATTTCCAATCGAATGAGTCGTGAGGCCCCGCAGGAGAAGTTAGAAGCATATATGCCTTCTGAATTGAATACACGCCTAATTCTGCCCCAAGAAATCGACGTCGATCTTCCACATGTCCATTTGGCAAGGGCAATCTACATATCATATTGGCCACTGCAGCTTTTTCAGTTAGCCGCTCCCGATCCCATTGCCTTGATGGAGAAATAAACTCCTTTACTTTGATGTCTGCATCTATAATATTCTGAGTCTAGTATTCTGAGGCACCACATTCGACCACAGGTCGAGGGGGGAGGACCCAACCCAAGGATCTTTGAAAATTTAACTGACTCCTCATTGCCTATTTCCCACTTTAGCGCTCGCCTGAGAGTTTCCATGCCCTCAACTACTGCCCGCCAAGCTTGAGACATAGGCCGCCATGATTGCAAGTCCCAGACATTTGCTGGAGGCTTGTATTTGCACTGAATAACACGCGCCCACAACGATGATGCCTTGTCATATAATTTGGCCAACTACTTCCCCATCAGAGCTTCATGAAAGGGTTTTAATAGCCTAAATCTAAACCATCATTCTCCTTACACACAACCCATTCCAAGCTATGAGTGCTAGTCCAAGTCGTCCTCCATCTCGGCTCCACAAGAATTTTGTGCACCATCCATCTATTTTCTCAAGTATTGACTTAGGCACCCGTCCACTCGACAAGAGATACATGAGGATAGATTACAAGACTGATTGTACTAGTGTTATCTTACCTGTGAAGGAGAGCGATCTCCACTTCCACACCGTTAGCTTGCTCCGAATTCTCTCCAACAATGGATTAAAGGATGAAAATGGTAAGCATTTCCTGCCGACTGGTACCCCCAAGGTAATTTATGGGGTATTTAGCTTCAGGCATCATGAGTACTCTTTTGATAAGTCGACATTGTCGGGGAGAAACACCTTCGCCAAAGATTACCTGTGATTTACCAATGTTTACCTGCTGGCCGCTCATACAATAGTAGTCATGTAGCACTTCATTGACAACTTCAGCCTCCGCTATTATTGCCTCAGCGAGGAGGAGGCAGTCATCCACACACAGCAAGTGGAGTAACCCTGCACATATCTGAGAGGTAGCCCAATAAGTTTGCCCTGCCCATGCTTCCTTTTGATCATCCACGTTAAGACTTCGGCCCCCAAAACGAACTAGAATGGTGACAGTGGGTCGCCTTGCTGGAGGCCCATGGTGGACTGGAACCACTTGTTGAAGTCCCATTCACAAGCACAACAAATGAAGGATCGCATATGCACCCCATGATGAGTTCAATAAACTTACCAGCAAAGCCAAACTTCTCCATTACCTTCTCAAGGAAACCCCACTTCATCCTGTCATACGCCCATTTCATATCAAGCTTAAGCGCTATAAGTTTCTTTCCCTCACTCTTATTCCCCATAGAATGAAAGATTTCTTATGCATGAAGAACATTATTCATGATCACCCAACCTGTGATGAAGGCGCTTTGTTTTTGAGAGAGGAGAGGGCAAGACACATTTTAGTCTGCTAACTAAGATTTTTGAAACTACCTTGTAACAAACATTGCATAGACTTATGGGTCATGCAATGAACGTCGATTTCCATTGTGGTGGGAGTCGATTAGTTGAAAGAAGTGATGAACTGCCGCGACAAAAATCATCCTTCACTGTTGTCCTCTATGACTCAGTTGATCCACATAAAATCTCTTGATCTCTCTCTTTTTGCATGTGGGCATGCACATGTGGAGAATTGTATGCTACACACTGTTTGCACTGATAATAATTCGCCTTATGCCATCTTCAGCATTATTTAATGTTTACATTGATCTCGAGTGCTTCTCCTGCGCCTTTGCAGGTTCCAAGTCCAAACCAAAAGCTAAAAGGGAGAAGACCGAAGAGGAGAAAACTTTCCGGAGGAGAGCCAAGTACTTCCTTGCGACCCAATTGGTGGCAGTGCTAGTTTTCTTGTCCGTTTTTGGAGGAGCTGAGAATGCTGAAGATGGCGATGAAGATGGGCTGGATTACGACGACTGAGACAGAATCTTGCTTGCTTTATTTATTGATTCTCTCCTTTTTGTTTCTTCTTGAAATTGGAAGTAATGGTAACTTTGTTGCCACATTATGAGGGTGTTCCCTCAATCAAATTTGGCTTCTCATGGAAATCTTCCTGCCTATTATTCATTGCCATCTGTTTATTTTTGTCTGAAAACTGTATTGCCACCTGTATTATACATGATGATTTTGATATGATCTATACATGATCATATTTAAAATTTATTTATTTTTGCAAATACAAATAACAAATTCAATGGTGTCTGGGCCTCCACTCTTTCTGAAACGTGCGATACATTTTATTGCCTTTGGTCTAATGAATGTATACACTGATTCAATTGTTGTGTGGAGGATTGAGACATGGAATATGGCATCTTGAGATAATTCGATGAATAAAAATAAGCATTCCATTCATGTACTGTTGTTTGATGGGTTATTGTCATGCTTTTAATTTAAGTCGGGGTATGCGTTTTTGTATCATTATGACATTTTCTCACTTTTTACAGAAACAACCCTTGTATTCGCGTATTGAAAACCCAATACTCACGTGCGAAACGATACACAGCGGACACCCCCCAATGCCCCGATACCGGAGCCGCCCGCCGCCCGAACATTGACGGGCACAGCAAAACGACAGGCTCCCATCCCCATGAATCGACACACGTCGCCGCCGCCGCTTAATGCCATGTGTCACTACCTCTCGGGGCTCGAAAACAAAAGGGGATGGCCGTGATTCCAATCTCTGCCCCCCATCACACGGTCCTTGTCTCATCACGTCAGCGATCCCGCCTCTCGCTATGAAATTACCCAACCAACCCTCCAGCGCTCTGGGAAACTGCTCTGCCCACGGGAGCGTACGGAAGTAATGATCTTATCGACTAAAGACAAATTAGCTATCTACTAGCAATTAGCTGATGATTGAGTGGCATTTAGGTCTTTTGGATCTCTGCTAATACCAGCAGTATATTAATGCACATTTAATAGGTCGCCCAAAGTGCCAGCATCTGCTTCAGTCTCGGTCCCCATCAAGGAAACGACGCAGCTTCTGGCTGAAACTAACCATTGTGCCTGACGCGACTCCGACGCCCATGTCAGCCGTCCGTTTCAGGCTCGTGCTCTCGGCCGTCGGATCAGCCTGCGGTCCCCGCCGCGGTGGCCAAAATGCAGTCCTGATTCAACAATGGCGATGTCCACCTGTGCGATTCGCCCGGGGCAGAGGATTTAATTGAGGGGAGTAGGGGCAGTTTTGTATTTGTGGGGTCTTAAGATGGAAATTTTTTCCAAAGCCTGGTAAATGAGGGGTTTTAGGAGCGACATTTCGGGGTTGGAGTCGAGCAGAGAGAAACCTCGAGACCTCTTTCTCGATTTCTTTCCTTAGATGATTCCTTTTTTTAAAAAATTTGACTTAAATTCCCCCCCCCCCCCCACCAAAAAAAAAAAAGAAGTAAATTTCCAAGGATTTTATTCGGGGTCGAGCGTGGATTCGGGGGAGCTAGGGTTTCTTCTCGGCCTGGAAGCGAGCAGGCCCCTCTTCTGTAAGTCTTCTTCTTCCACGCGTAGCTTTTTTAGGGTTTTGATAATCGGCTCGAGTTCCTGTTGTTCGTTCGGGTTTCATTGCGTAGGAGGTGGTCTTCTCTGTTCTTTTGCTGTTTTTGGGAGGTTTTGGGTTGGTCTGAGGTGGTCAAAGGCTGGTTCTTGCTCTGTTGATCGATTGAAGGGTTTGGGGTGGAAAATGGGGTGTTTTAGGGGTTTAGATGGTTAGGGTGTTGGTGTTTTACTGAAAGATTGGTTCGATTTTGGTTGCTGTTTTCTGTTCAGAAGCTTTGATTTCTATTTTGGAGCCCCAAAGTGTTTTTATTGATAGTAAACAATTTAGTGAAGGTTGCTATTCTCTTGAATGTTTCAGGGCCTTTGTTATGCTTTTAGGTAAAATTGTTGAATGCCGTGATCGTCTGCTGTTGATTTGTGATGTTGGATGACTGTTTACAGCTTCAGAAGTTTTTGTACTTTGCTAATGCTGGGCTTGATTCCAATTATTGGTGGCGTGTTACACAAATGGACTGAAGATGGCTTTTCTGATAAAGAATCTTTTCAGTGTTTTATTCCCTTTGTCTTTCTTTGAGCACTCTCTGTCTTTCAGCTTTGCGTTTCAGTTTATTTTTTGTATTATCCTCTAACTAACTGAACCCAATGAGCTCAGGTTAGCAAGCTGAGACTAACATGACCTGAGCTAATGTTGGAAAATAGAAACACACGGCAACTAAGAAGTCCAAATATAATGAAGAAGAAAGTGAAGCGTATACAAGACTTATCGAAGCACGAAAAATCACTGTCCTAGGATAGATTTCACCCCCAAGCGGTGCACCCAGTTCACGACGATCTAACCCCGAGGATAGACTGAAAAGTCTTGCCCGTTAGTCCTCGTGCTGTGTACTCAACGTCCAGGCTTGTTGCTATGAGAACCGCCTGTAACGGTCCTAGTTTTCTAAAATTCTCAATTAATATAAATATTCTTTTAAACTGATAGATCATCATAATCATTTTTAATCCTTGAAAATTTCGGCAGCACCTCCTTTGTAAATACTGATCTGACCATATATACAATATAATCACAATACTTTCGGCTAATATGAGCCTACTTATTCCTAATCCAAACACATAACTGAACTCAGAAATCATCCGCACAATCATAAAGATAATTCGGCTTGACATCGCCTACTTATGGGGAAGCATAATAACATAAGCTCGAGAGTACCCCTCTCGGCATCCATAAAAATTCAGTAATGATAAAATTCCAACTTATCATGATCATTACATTGATAAAATATATATATATATATATATATATATATATATATATATATATATATATATCAATATCACAACCAGTAAAACTCTCTGATGTCAACTTGAAATGAAATTACTACAACAGCTCTCTATATATATACAAGATATACTATCTATCTCACATCCAACACATACCATCTATAAGCACAATTACTCTAGAATACAATATGATTAGATTACACAAAAGAGATTAGATTGATCCAAAACGAACTCCACGCAGCTTAAATCGGGCCCCTGCCTAAATGCATCCTGCAATATATCAGTTTGAGTGAGAGTGAACTCGACAGCTCAGTGAGTAGAGTAGGGAGGAATCAGGAGGTGATATACATATCAATGAGAAGCATGAATGTTCAAATAATAAGGGTAAATCTGAAAGAATAAGGAAAGTAGAAAAATCAATGACCTCACATGGTTTAATAATCAAGACAATGGTCTCCAAAATCTTCGGGGACGATTCAGACTCTTATGATCATAGATTCTCAATTTCTTTTCTTAAAATTTCGTTCTTCGTATGATAAGATTTATGAGTTGTATAGAACAAATTTTGTTTAGTTGTTTAAACTCATCTTATGTAAACAAAGCATGTATTACTCACAATCTTGTATTCCACATAAGGTAATACACCAACCATAATGGTTAAGTCATAAACGTAGTTTATGCATTCAGATAACACATGCATCACAAAACATACTTGTATATCATATAATCATATCATACGTCCCATATTACCATATCACATCACAATTCACAATGTTCAAATGTCTTTCAATGAACTACACCATATACATTATTCATATGCATATACAATTCACAATAGAAGTGTGAAAAATTCTCCGTCTTCTCCTCCTACCGGCCCCTCTCGGCCCCTTCCTACATATATATAAGTACATAAAACAACACCGTCTTCCTCTCTCATCGGCTCTCGCCGGCCCCTTCCTACGAAATGTATATATATAAAACAATATCACTGTCTTCCCCTCCCATCGGCTCCCGCCGGCCCCTTCCTACGAAATGTGAATATATAAAGTAATATCACCGTCTCCCCCTTCCACCGGCTCCTGCCGGCCTCTTCCTACGAAATATGCATGTAAATACATATAATATATACACACAATTATCACATACAAGCCAATATGCCACACATCATCATCGTTCATATATTTTTGAGTTTATTTATAGCAAGAAATTCAACTTATCCGGTCTTTTCCTCCAATTTTCAAGTATGTATCACACATACCGTTAATTTTATCCAGAAATATGATCAATAATACAATTAACAAATATATTCAACTTGTACATACAAGATACATGCACATAAGCATTACACATAAAAATCAATTATCAATCATGCTCTGATTATACAACATACTACAATCATATATGTAAACATACATCAACAACTATACCAGTCATTAATAGTAACAATTTCTTAATCGCCCAATTTATAAATTATTAAGATAATTCTTGAGGGAACGCTTACAACACTTTATAGTCACATCAGTTATTATACTAGATATGTATTACCATTAATACATATTAACACTATTTTATATATATCACTAGTTATGCCAATAGGAAGCAACTCTTCATGACTTTCTGTTTTCTCAATTTATTACTTTGGTTCCTAACATTATATCATTAAAATTCAAATCAATTGAAAGCTTATATTATTTTAGTCAATTTGTATATGAAGTCTCTAAATTGAAGTTCAAAAGAGAGAATAGTTAGGAGACATGAGCAATATAAGATCCATACTTGTCGCAATACTTTCTAGAAAAAATGTGTTCAATACTAAGCTTGCTTTACTATACCTTTCATGGTGACTATGAATTCAATATTGAACCAAAGTCTAATACACTTATGACTACACATGTTTAGTATAGATGCCAATTGACCGCAACAGACATCTCTTAACAATCAAAGAGGTGAAAGTTTTTTTTTACCTTATAAAACTATATATGTGTATATACGATATGGATACTTTCCATATGATGCTCTAAGCAGATTTGAATTTGTCCATAGAAATTAAATTAATTCGAATCGTCATAGTTACCGTCTAACCTATGACGGATTGTAAGATATCACTCCCAATAAAAGAAAGTGACTTAAGGATGTAATACATATAAGTGAAAGTCATAAGTTCAAGTATGTCTCAAGTTTATTAATTTTATAGGACATACACTATCTATCAAAGGGATAATTTGAAGTTAGAATTTCAAATTCACATTTACACATATTCTATCTCTTAATGCTGATTGATTGTAGGTGAAAATCCCTGCTATAGTAGTATTCTACAATAGACATGGCATATTCATCGGTATGTAAAAGTATTACGTGCACAGTGAGCCTGGCTAGACATATATATATATATATATATATATATATATATATATATATAATTATATATATATATATAAGTTGAGACCGAAAGGAAAGAAATTTACTTACATACTTGTTAATTGAGATGTAACTTTTTTGATTTAACATACAATTAAATATGACCTAACAATTAATTATTCCTTAGATATCTTTGATATGATGTAACCAAGGGGTCACAACCAAGATTTATATATATAATAATTATCTTCACTATTCATGGATTGAGTTAAACTTTGAAACTGTTTGGATTTTCGTTAATACCGATCTTGATACAACTGATCCTACTTGATTTTTCAACTTTTGATATCACACCAAGAAAATCTTTCTTTTTAATTAATGTCCATGCATATTTTATCAATTAAATAATATTCACAATTCATCATAAATTTCATGTTCTCTCACCTATTAGTCTACTAACAGCATAATTAGTATTGACCATTAACTTGTCCAATTAATAATTAGTTAAAATTGATATAATTATTAGTCTGCACAAGTAACTTCTGGCATTTCATGATTCTTTCACTGACTATTTGCCAATAGATATCCTATTCAGAGTCCAATATATCGAGGATTTAATTTGTTCCTCTTGCCGGTGCGTACCATTTCCTTCATTGGAGACACCTTTAGAAAAATTTTATCTCTCACTGAAAATTCTAACGATCTGTGGCGCTTGTCTGCATAGGCTTTTTGTCTGCTTTGAGCTGCCTCTATCCTTTCCTTGATTAATTTAATTTTATCAGTAGTTTCTTGGATGATATCAAGACCAAACATCCTTCTATTTTCGACTTCCCAACAAATTGGTGATCTGCATTTTTTACCATATAAAGCCTCAAAAGGGGGCATACCAATGGTAGATTGATTGTAAGCAAACTTTACTAAAGGCAGATGTTTGTCCCAGTTTCTTCCAAAATCTAACGCACAAGTCTTTAACATATCCTCCAGTATTTGTATAGTTCTTTCTGACTGTCCATCTGTCTGGGGGTGTACAGCCGTACTTGGTCATAACTTAGTGCCCATGGTTTCAGATAAACTCTTTCAGAATCTGGACTGAAATCGAGGGTTTCGGTCTGATACAATAGACTCAGGTACTCCATGTAGCCGGACAATTTCTCGGATATATACTTGAGCTAATTTGTCCATTAAATAGTTGATTCGAATAGGTGAGAAGTGGACAGATTTAGTAAGTTTATCCACCACAACCCAAATGACATATACATATAATCCTTGTGAAGCCCGAAGAAATCCTGTGACAAAATTCATGATAATGTGAATCCATTTCCATCAGGGATTGACAATGGTACCAGTAGTCATGGAGGTTTCTTATGCTCAACTTTCACCTGCTGGTATATCAAACATCTCTGTATAAACTCAGCAATGTCTTCATTCCATCCCACAAAAATTGTGTCGCAAATCCTGATACATTTTAGTACTCCCCGGGTGGGCTGTATAAGGGGTACCATGAGCTTTTTTCATTATCTTTTCTTTTATTTTTGCTATTTCAGGTACACAATTGGTGTTCAAATCTCAACATATCATCCTTAATGTTGAATTCCTGGAGCCCTTCTTTTTGTACCTTTCCTCGAATTTTCATTAACTGAGAGTCTCCTTTTTGTGCTTCCTTGATCTCATCATATAGATCAAATCTAACACCTACTTGGTTTAACTTGCTCAGGATACTGGAGGAATCATTAAGCCTAACATCTATTTGCATTTCCTCCAGATCTCTCAATAATCTCGATTGTCCAGTTAATAAGGCAGCTAACGACCCTCCTGACTTTCGACTCAAAGTATCCACTACTACATGCCTTCCCAGGGTGATACTGAATGGTGAGATCATAGTCTTTCATCAGTTCTAACCACCTCCTTTGTTGCATGTTTAATTCTTTCTGTGTAAAAATATACTTCAGACTTTTGTGATCCGTAAAAACCTTACAGGATAGCCCGTATAAATAATGCCGCCAAATCTTTAGGGAAATATTACTGCAGCTAATTTCAAATCATGAGTAGAATAATTTTTCTCGGGGGTTTTCAATTGTCGGGAAGCGTAAGCAACCACTCTTCCGTGTTGCATCAGAACACACCCCAATCCAAGCTTTGATGCATCACTGATTCACTGTATATAACATATCATTCTGTTTCTGAAGGTATAGCTAAAACTGGGGCTGAGGTTAACCTAGTTTTCAATTCGTGAAAACTCCTTTTAATTTTCTCCCCAAACAAACTTCTCACTTTTCGTGGTTAATTGAGTTAACGGTGCTACAATCCGGGAAAATCCTTCTACAAGTCTTCGATAATACCCAACCAATCCCAAGAAACTTCGAACTTCCCTCACATTTGCAGGCCGAGGCCAATCCTTGATTGTTTCAATCTTTGTTGGATCCACCAATATTTCTTCTTTGGATATAATGTGGCCAAGAAATCCTTTTTATTCCAATCAGAATTCACATTTCTGGAGTTTAGCATATAATTGTTTCTCTCTAAAGTTTGTTGACGATCCTTAAATGATTTTCATGTTCTTCTTTACTTTTTAATTAGTTCAATATATCATCAATAAATATCACCACAAATTGATCAAGATATGACTGAAATATCCGGTTCATCAAATCTATGAATGTTGCTGGGGCATTGGTAATCCCAAATGGCATAACTAAGAATTCATAATGTATATACCTTGTTCTAAAAACTGATTCAGCTACATCCCCTGGTTTGATCTTTAACTGGTGGTAACCTGATTGCAAGTCAATTTTGAGAATATACAAGAACCCTGAAGTTGATCAAATAAAATCATCAATCTGGGAAAATGGCTACTGGTTCTTGACAGTGACCTTATTTAATTCTCTATAGTCAATGTATAATGTCATACTTTCATCTTTCTTTTTAACAAACAATATTGGCGCTCCCAAAGGTGACATACTGGGTTGGATAAACCCTTTATCTAATAAGTCTTGTAGTTGAATCTTAAGTTCTTTCATTTCAGCAGGAGCCATGCGGTATGGTGCTTTGAATATTGGAGCAGTTCCTGATATCAAATCTATTGAAAATTCTACTTTTTTAAGGGACAACCCTGGTAATTCTTCAGGAAACACTTCGGGATACTCCACTACTGAAATACTTTCAAGTTTGCTATCAAACCCTTGTTTACTTATAATAGCAGCTAAAAATTCTTGATATTTTTGTCTTAATAATCTCGTAGCCTTCATAGCCGATATGACTGACATACTATGTCCGTCCTTTATCCCCTTGAAGATGAACTCCAGAATTCCTTTCATCCTGAGAATCACCCTCTTCTGATAACAATCTACATATGTATGGCATGGTGATAGCCAGTCCATCCCTAAAATAACGTCGAACTTCATCTTGCCCAGTCTTATTAAGTTTATGTATGTTTTTTTTACTTCACCAATCATCACTTCACAGTTCTTATATCTAGTGCTAGATATCATTTCTACCCTACCGGTGTGGATATAACTAACTGAAACCCTAGAGATTCAGGGGATTGATTCAGTTTATAAGTAAATGCACTGGATATGAAGGAATGAGTGACACAAGGATCAAATAATGCACGGGTTGTATGTCCCGACAAGGATATCATACCTTCCACTACGGAGTTCGAAGCCCTGCCATCTTGTGGAGTCAATGCAAATACTCTTTCTTGAGTCTGTGGATGTTGTACTGATGATTGGGTTGCTGCCTGTCTCAGTGCAGAGATTGAACGTCTTGAGCTATTAGTAGGTCTTCCGCCACTCCAGTTAGCGGTCTCCATACTACTGTGAATCTTGGATTTCTATGCAGTACTGGGCAGTTTCTGCTCCACAGGCGTAACAACCTCTTTCTTGAGCACAAACTCTGAAGTGATTTTTGTTGCACTTATGACACAAAGGGGCTCCCGTAGGTCTGGGGTGAGACAATGGTGTAGCTTGTGTACCCTAAAAGTATCCCCCTATTCTAAGCCATACTCCTCTGCCTCTACTTATGTCTCCTGATGTTGGGCTAAGAAAGGATCTTGTACCCCAGTCCATTCTAGATCCAGATGATCCTTGACCTATTGGGTTTGGATACCGTGGGCGCTTTGGCACAGGCAATTCCCTTGCCCAATCTTCTGAATCTTCTGGTATATCCATCTCCACCTCTAAGGCTTTTTCTATGGCCTGAAGATATATTCTCAATTGTAGAGGAACTAATTTAACCTTAATTTCTGGTTTTAGGCCTTCATGAACCTTTTGGTCTTCTCGGCCTCACTTTTCACATTACACTAGCATATCTGGACAATTTGGTGAACCTTTGATCATATTGAGACACATTCATCTGATCATGTCGTAACTCCAGAAACTCTGATGCCATCTCGTCGCTGGCCGTTTTTGAGATATATTTTTCGGTGAATTTATTCACCAATAATTCCCAATTAATCCGTTTTCCTGAATTTATAGCATCTTTTAATGTCTACCACGAATGCTCTACTTCTTTTTGAAACATGAAAGATGAGAAAGACACTTTCTGTTCTTCAGTGCAATTCATCACATCCAAAATCTTCTGTCTGAGGGAGCCATCCTTCAGCTTGCAAGGGATCCGCCTCTCCTTCAACCACCAGAGGTTTCATCTTTTGGAACTATTCCAAAGCTCAGTAGGGATTATTATTATTACCTCCTGCTACTAGCTGGGCTAACCTGTTCGACATATTCTCTGGGGCTTCTTGATTCCCTCCATTCATATTCATGAGCCCTTGGAATTCCTCGTGGGATGAATACTCCAAACAACACTGTAATGTGTAACACTATCTTCCAATGGCTCCTCTGGCGGTGGTAAATTCAAATCCATTTATATGCCCCTATAACAAATAAGAATTTCCATTTACTAACATTACTCATATATATAAATGCACATATTAAAGAAAACTGTAGAAATTTAAACAAGTTTCACATTTTATTCGTAGTGACTATATCTTCAATTCTTTAACACAAATTAGAAACAATAGAGTGCATTCATACATTCCATCTATACGATAAGAATATAACTATATTAATTTCTTACATAGATAATAATCTCAACCAACATATTATTATAATTCGCTATGACATCAACTTTCTTTAAATTTATCTGATACAATATATATTTCTTCTTAAATCTTCTATCCCATAACCAATTTCCTAATGGTATCTTTACGGCTCAATTTAATCAAGATTTGATTGTTATTTATTTATTTATTTTCTTAGCCGATGTCTCATACCACCAGTAGTCCCTACTAAAGGCCGCACCCCAATAAGACCCATCCGTATCAAAGTATGTGGGTACCCTGATCCGGATGTAAGGAGACAAGTAAATATCACTAAATTCAAAATTAACTTTTCATGTAAGGATCTGATGCCCCTTATAAGTACCCACAATCAATCATATACTCATGCAAACAATGTACACATGCTCCTATCAATCTTATTAACCACTTCCATTAATCTACTCCTACTCTAACCACGGCTCTGATACCAACTGTAACGGTCCCAGGTAATAAATCACCAAATTAACTCTAAATAAATCTAAATTGTTCGAAATCTTTTCTACCATTGAAAATTCAGCAGCACCTCCTCAAAATTTTGAAATCTACATCTATACAGTAACTCAGATTTCGGTTAACACAACCACTTATCAATATACAATATCATTTCGGCTTGACCTCACCTACTTAAATTTCAAATCCTTACAACTCAACAATATGTATATATCCAACATCACTATCCACCAACACTGATTTTCATTTTATACATGAACACATAACATGTCTCAAGCTAAGGTTCAGATTAAGTGTCTCACACTACACATCCTTCACTACATATTAAGCCCAACTCAAAGTTCTAACATGTTCCTGTACACAGTTACATATAGTAAAGTCCAAAAATTTATATATATGTAAGCATGTAAGAAGAGATACGTCAAAAGAAACTATTCAAGTCTTCAACGAGAAATTCTTCTTTCATATCAGAATAATTCCGGCTTCAAGTGGGCCCCTTACTTTTGTTTAAACATGAAATTTTTTAAAGGAATGGAATGAGCTAAACAGCTCAGTGAAAAAGTTGTTAATCCAACAACTATTGTATATTTGTGATTTCATAACAAGAATGCATATGACAATCTCTACTATAATATGTTTTTACTTTAATAATAAGAAAATCAAGAATTTCATAAATTTTTTTGCTAAAAAGTGTCATGCGGTAATAGGTAAATCATTTCATTCAAGTCTGCCATAAAACCTTATTTCCTCGTCTTCACTCATCGCCGGAATTTCCCATCGGTCCCTTCATCCACATACAAAATATTATATTACCCCTTTTTCACGCACCACCGGAATTTCCCGTCTGCCCCTTCCTCTTAGTATTAACACTATTTTATCCCGTTTTCGCACACCGTCAGAATTTCCCATCGGTCCCTTCTTCCGCATATATTATAACAAAAAATATACAACATATTAAAAATCTCCAATTTCTCATCTAGAAATGTTTCATAATTTCTTATGTAAGTGTATTTGAATGACATGATCATAGCAATCTACATGTAGCAATCATGCCTTAACTATAAGAGCTAACCAAGTTGTCATCCATCTCATTTTCATATACATACACATATATTAAATACACATTACGCTCTACATATCATACACCCTATACTTATAGTGTGATTATAATAGTATTCATGTAACCATCATACTAATATTAACTTTCATGTATGCATACATACATATATGATAAGTATGCATCACACGTATATGACATGCATCCCGTATTCAATAACATGATCATACTAGATTTCATGTAAAAATCACAATTTCACATGTGTTTATATAATTGGTATACATTACCCATATATGATATACATTCAATACTCAATAACATGATCATGGTGGCTTTCATATACTAATCATAATATACATGCATGTAGTTTTAACCCTTACTAGTATTAGAGTATTATTCATAGGATTCTCTAATTTCACAATTTAAGTATTTCATCTCTATCATGAGTTAGGTTAAAAACTCTACTCATCTCTTGAGGAAAGTTTCTCAAATACTTGAGCACCTTCTAATTCCTTAACACCTACACATAAGTACAATAAAAATCACTAATAGCTTATACTTAATGAGATCTACACTATGCTTTCATTAATTACTTACGAGTTACCTTGCTTAACTGGTGAAAATACACTTCCAATCACTAATCTCTTCCATCTTTGCCTTGATTTTCCTCAACACACCATGAAATTTTATGTTTGAATATCTAAAATTTAAGGATAGATAAGTATGGTTTTAAGTGAAATCAAGAGAAAGAAGGTTTTAAAGAGAGTGTGAGTGTGTAAGAGAGGGAGAGAAAGAGAGTTTGGGGGAGGTTATAGTTGAAACAAAATGCAATCATGAAAATGTGATCCTACTTCATAATTGCCTTTGTATATATTTCCCTCTTTAAAACCTTCATATTGCCTAGACTCAATAATAGTGTTAGAGTCATTCCCATTCACTTCAAATTTAATAACAAGAAACTTGTAGGCTACATTGTATTGTGCATAGGCAATGAACACACAATCAATGATTCTTGGCGCTAATTTTCTGTTCTTAGTTGGAGGTATTATTAATTTAGCAAAACACACCCACACTTTAAAGTATCTAAGGTTGGGTCTCTTGTCTTTTTATAACTCATAAGGAGTTTTCTCATAGTTCTTATAAGGTACCTTATTTAAGATGTGACATGAGGAGAGTAAAGCCTTCCCCACAAGTTATTGGGTAAATCAGAACTACATAGCATAGAGTTAATCATGTCTGCAAGAGTCTTTCTTTTTTTTTCTACTACACATTTTGTTGAGGAGTATAAGGATCAATTACTTCATGAATAATACTATTATTTTCACAATAAGAAAATTCATTTGAGGTGTATTCACCACCTCGATTAAATCTAAGGACTTTGATTTTTAGATCGAGTTGATTTTTAACTTCATTTTTGAAAGCAATAGATCTTTAAAAAGCTTCGTCTTTAGATTTAATCAAATATACTTGACAATATTTAGAGAAGTCATCAATAAATATAATAATATACCTTTTTCAACCACGAGTCATGATATCGTTTAGTTCGCAGATATCGCCGTGGATTAGGTCGAGTAGTTTGGTAATTCTCTCAACTGATTTGAACGGTTTTCTACATTGTTTAGCTTGGATACAAATCTCACATTTATTTTTGTTTTTCAAGTTTAGGAAACAAATTTAAAGACATCATTCTTTTGAGTGTTCAAACTAATATGTCTTAATCTACTATGCCAAGTATCACATAAGACAAAAGAGAAATGAAAAACAGAAACAGATAAAGAACTTAAATTATTCAACTCAGTGCTCGATTAAGCTGTACATAATTTGAATAACCCCTCACAAGCATGACCTTTCTGAATAAAGTTTTCATTCAAGGAAATAACTACTCTATCAGACTCAAATACAAGTATGTAGCCATGTTTATTTAACAAAAAAACAGAAATTAGATTGTTATTGATATCCGGTATGTGTTGTATGTTGTGCAGTGAAAGAATCTTTCAAGAAGAGAGCTTCAGGTTGACTCTTCCCTTTCGAGCACCTTGGCAGCGCTGGAGTTCCCCATCATCACAGATTCATCTTTTCCTGCACATTGATAGGAGGAAAAAGATTCTTTATTAGAGCACACGTGTACATTTGCATCGGTGTCAACTCCACCAATCGTTAGGTTGGTAAATTATACTAAAGCATATATTCTTAGAGGCTACTGATCTTATATCATCGGTTCTGCTAGAAGCAATCACGACTATCATCACATGAGTCTGAGGAGGAGCATTTATAGTCCTAAGCAGAGGAGCACATCCAGGATTTTGTTTTCCACAACCTTTGTGGGGGCGGCACTATCTGGCGAAGTGACCAGCTTTACTGCAAACGAAGAATTCCGCTTTGGACTTATCCTTCCTAATGTTAGGGTTTTAGATAATTTCGGAACTTCTTATCCCCATTGGGGTTTGGCTTGCGGCTCAGCTTGTGGTTTCTTTGCGGCTTAGACTTTTGCTCAGTTATATTTAGTTTAGCCTCAAATTCCACTGAGAGTGGTTCTTTGTCTCTGTTTTTACTTTCTTTCTCAATACGAAGAGGTAAAAGAAAATCATCTAATGAAATGCTCTCTCTTATGTTTTAGGAATAAACCAAATTCTTTCCAAGAAGGCGGGAGTTTATTTATGAAGGCAACTACTTGGATCTTCTTTACAAGAGACATGAACTTTTGGGACATTTCATGGACAATGGCTTGGAGTTCATTTGTTTGGTTAAGGACTGGTTTTTCATCTATCATTTTGAACTTTAAGAACCTATCAACAATGCAGGTTTTAAAACCCACCCCTTCAAAAGAATACTTTTTCTCGAGAGATTCCCAAGGCTCCGAGCCCCTTTAGTGGTACAAAAAAACATCTTATAATTTATTTGATAAACAACTGAGTATCTTATTATGGCAGATAAAATTCTTTTTTATATGAATTGCAATATCACAAGACTTAGCAGGTTCATGCCGTTCTAAAGATGGAGGGGTTCAGTGAGAATGAAATCAAGCTTAAGACATGTTAACTAATAAAGCATCCTACGTTGCCACCTCTTAAAATTAGTTTTGTAAAACTTCTCAGCTTTAGATGAATTATAAATCAGATAGATAGTTGCTATGCTAAAATTAAAGCCAGAGAAACAAAATTTATCATAAACTATTGGAAAATAGAAAGGCACGACAACTAAGAAGCACAAATATAATGAAGAAGAAAGTGAAGTGGAGACAAGACTTATCGGAGGCATGAAGAATCACCGTCTTTAGAATAGATTTCGCCCTCTGGTGGTGCACCAGATTCACGACGATCTAACCACGAAGATACAACAAGAAGTCTTGCTCGTTAGCCTTCATGCTGTACACTCAGCGTCCAGGCTTATTGCTACAAGAACTTTTGCTCAGAGAGAAGAATATTGCTGGAGAACTCAGAAAGAAGAAGGTTGAGGAAGAAAAGATTGTTGCTATGTGTTTTTTCTGAAAGGAGAAGGTTCTATTATAGCTTTTGGAATGGAATCTATTGGAACCTTCAAATCAGAAAATCACGAGATACGCGTGAACGTGCAGTTGTTGTGAGATACGTGAACGTGCGAGTCGTGAGCCATTCACGATTGTGATCTCACCCGGCGCGCGGATCTCGTGATCGTGATAACAAAAAAAATAACAATAAAAGGAAAAACATTATTAAAAAATAATTATACTTGAGTGGCAAAATCTAGGTCAATGCGGGCACACCCGTGAGGCTCTGAATCCGGATTTGCACCCCCCGCGCATAACACATGCACGCACCCGTTTAAAAGGTTTCCGGCTCGAGCCCGGGTTCCTTTGGGGTGGGTTGCACTGTGCGCGTATGCAACCCCCACTAGATCTCAAGTGGGGGGATGCACATGTTCCATTATAAACCCAATGAGGTTTGTATTCCATCTTATGTGGGACTAAATAATGTTGCCTTCAAGTGCTTAATCTACCATTCAAAGTCAAAATTTAGATTCAAAAATCTAACAACTAATCTCAAGTAACTTTATGGCAGTTCATCTGATTTGCTGAATCTGCATTCTCATAACCATGTTTCTCATTGATTGTTGAATATTAGTTACTTTGGCTCTTTGCAAAGTAATTCCTATCATATAAGGAAACACCACTTCGATTTGGTTAGTTTATCACTTGACTTGCCTGGATATTCTGATGTAAATAATAATTATGCATTCATTACATATATGGTGAATTATTATGCATTCATTACATAGATGGTGAAAGTTTATACTGTAGCTTCCTCCAAACATTTTTTTTCCCCCCTTCCTTGTGTGTTTGATGTTTGTATGGATCCTAATTTTTAACCCTTGTTGAGGAACAAATCAACAGAAGATTCCCCATGAACCTAACCTTGACCCTGTTGCTGTGCAGAAGCAGTAATGCGACAGGATCCCCTCCATAAAATCTTAATTATTTTTTGCCCATTCATAGGTCACTGACGTGGTTGAATTACTTGCAGGGAGTTGTCTGTCTGGAATAAACTTTTGCATTTCTGAATAGAATGGCTACAGAGAGTCCTTTGAGACTGGTAGGAAGCGGTGAAACCAGAAACTGGCCTACAAGCAAAGACAGTGCTTCATTTACATCATCGACGAGTAACATTGCTGCACAAGAAGTGGGGTTGCTTTTACAAGGGCATGGTTTTAGTGGAAGCAGGGATTTTACTGGTCCTAATAGGAGTGGAAGTGCACCTCCTAGCATGGAAGGTTCTAGTTTTGCAATTGGCGACCTGAGAAGGCAGCACAACCCCAGCTTGGAAGGTATTTTTGAAAACTTAGCTAACGCAGCTGAAAGCTCTGAATCTGAAGAGCAACTACGTTCCGATCCAGCATATCTTACATACTACTATTCCAATGTGAATTTGAACCCAAGGCTTCCTCAGCCCATTGTATCACGAGAAAGCCGAAGGCTGGTTCACCGCATTGGTGCATTTGGGAAAATTGGAGAATGCCATCCTTTGACGATACTGTTAAGGTATCTTCTTATATGTCTCGGCCTGCCCTCTCTACTCATAAGGAGGAATCTGAAGATGATGGGTCACCTCGAATTGAACGTGATGGCAAGGCAGAAACAAGTTCTGTATTTGTGTCCGGACAGTATACATCTCCTTTGCAAGGTCGTCATAAAAGTCTCGTGGATTTGATTCAGGTATTGAACTCATCCTAAAGTTTTTGACATAATTGCTATGTGATGTTTAGCATGATAGGATACATTATAAAATCACTTTGTATAATGCTTGGATTTCTTGCTCTGTTTTCAGATTTCCCTTGAGTTATTTATGCATAATGAGTGGTACTTCATTTTGCTTTATTTGCATATAAGGGGGAAACTGTAATTTTCTGATACTGATTATGTTAAATCTTTTAGGAAGATTTTCCTCGAACTCCTTCTCCTGTATACAATAATCAGCCTCATCTGTCCAGTCATAATTCAACAGAATCAGTAGATCCAGATGCCTTGAACCCTTTGCGAGATTCTCCGGTCAGTATGACTAAAGCAGAGCCCAAAACAGCCACTGTCGGTGGCTGTTCTCGCACATCCATTCCAGTTGTACAATCAGCTGAATCGAACCCAAAGAATGATGTTCCTGCTTCACCGATTTCATGCTCAGCATCCTCTGGACAGAAAGGAGAACCAAATGGTTTGAATTCCAATGCGGACAATGGTGTGTTGTCCGTTGGTATGTCTGGTTCAAGCATTGGTAGAATTGAAAATGAAACAAAGAATTTAAGGATATCCAGTGATGGGCACAGTCAACTTGCATGGCAACACCATCTGCAAAGTAGTTTGCATTCACGGTGCTCCTCATTTCAAGTTCAGTCGGGTCAGTCACAGACTAATCATGGAATGCACCACTCCAGCAATTTGATGGATCATTTTTCCCATGGCCAGCCAAGACTACCATCATCTGAAGTACAGCCTGCATTAGTGTCTACTGGAGTTGCCCCAGCCTTATATGCAACTGCTGCTGGATATGGAACTCCTTATTACCCTAGTATGCAACCTTCTAGCCCGTTTCCCCCTCAGTTCACTGTGGGTGGTTATGCGTTGAATACCTCACTTGTTCCTCCTTTTATAACTGGATATTCTCCTTATAGTGCAATTCCTATGCCTCTTGAAAATCCTGCCAGCCCAAGCTTTGCGGCTAGACCTTCTGGTGTCTCCACTGGCAGTAGTATAACTCCTATTGCTGACATGCAGAACCTTTATAAGTTCTACGGACAGTTTGGGGTAGCAACTCAACCTTCTTTTCAGGATCCTGTTTATATGTCTTACTTTCAGCATCCTTCTGTAGATCCATATGTTAGTCAATATGATCCCATAGCATCTGGGGGAAGTACTTTTGGAAGCCCACTAGGTAATTACGACCCACAAAGGGGGCAGACATCCGTTGTACAAGCACCTGATCGGAGCCCTCATGCTCTGAGAACTGGATCCACCAATATCCCGGGCGCCAGAAAAGGGGAAATGCTAGTCCAAATTATCCTGGAAGTCCCCAGAACATTGCTGTGCTGATGCACTACCCTACCTCTCCCTTAGGTAGTCCAGTGTACCAAGGGTCACCAATGGCTGCAGCAAGCCCCTCTGGAAGGAGAAATGAAAACATAAGGTTTCCAATCAACTCTGCTAGGACTGGAGGTGCTTATTCTGGATGGCAAGGGAACCGAGGGCGAGAAAAAGTCGACAACCAAAAGCCTTCATTTCTCGAGGAGCTGAAATCTAGCAAATCTCGTGGATATAAACTATCGGATATTGCTGGATGCATTGTTGAGTTCAGGCAAGATTACCAGACTATTTCAATTTATTCCCATCTTACATGTATAATCGCATATAGTTCAAATGCCAGATAACAATTTATCTTTCATTCTTGACATCAGTGCTGATCAACATGGGAGTCGATTTATTCAGCAGAAGCTAGAAACTTGTAATGTTGAAGAGAAGGCATCTGTCTTTCAAGAAGTTCTTCCACACGCTTCAACATTAATGACTGATGTATTTGGGAACTATGTTATCCAAAAGGTACTAATTCAGGGAGTACAGTCATCTTCTTCTTCATTTTGATAATTTGCAAATTGTGTTTCAATTTTGTGAAAGAACAAGGATAGTGTTCATAATATGACAAGATACATGATCCATTTGATCTCTTCTGTAGTTCTTTGAGTACGGAAGCCCTGAGCAGAGGAAAGAACTTGCAAATAAACTTGTTGGTCACATCTTACCATTGAGCCTTCAGATGTATGGATGTCGTGTAATTCAAAAGGTACTACTGCCTCCTGCTTTCTTTTATTTATCTGTTTTTTTGTGTATTATGTCTTATATTCATATATATTGTAAATTTTATGGGACTCTACGCTCTACTGCCTGATCTGCAAACAGCTTTGCTGATGTTTGCTGAAGAAATCTATATTTAGATATCTCTACAATTTATGAGAATTTTCCTGGTGTTTGTTACGTGAGATTTTTCATGGGGTGGTTGAGATATATAAGAACTTCAATTAGCTAAGCTGATGAAAGCATCTAAAACTCTGTTACTAGAATTACGAAGAAGCTCCGGAAATTTGGTTTAGTATGTATGGTCCAACTTCCATCAGGGCCTGTGTCTTCAATTAGGCGAGTACCATACTCAAACCTTTACTGTTACCCAAGTCTTTTCCCTTAACAAAGCAAGTAGAATCAAGAGTTAATAACTCAATCTTAAAATTTTGAGATATTACTTTAAATGTTTCTAAAAGGGTTAAGATATGTATTTACTTAATATCACAAATCTTTGTTTAATAAACAAAGATGCTGATATGACCTGCTTGTTAGTGTCAATCTAGTTTTCACAGAATGAAGATGCTAATATGATTTGAGTATACACTTGAACAGCAAACTTGAAAAACTAGGATATGACATGAGGGGGACAAGGCAATGAGCGAATAGATACATGTTGTTTCATAGGTATATCTGTATGTGTTTGTATGCCTATGTACTTATGAATCGATGATGTACATGAATTTTAAAACGCAAAACTAAGCATCATGTTTTGGTTAAAACACAAAATATAAGAGCAAATCAAGAGATTGCACTAGGTCATTATGCATAATTGTTTTTATTGTCATTATCACACTCACATGCGCATAAAAAACTGGGGGTATATCAAAAAAGTGCCTATTGTGTGTCTCCCTGGAGTGCCCAACGAGTGTTGCGTCCCTAGATTTTGACTCACGGATTTATAGTAGAAGTGTCCACAATATAATAGATCAAACACATTTACACTGCCATATTTTGTCCCTCTCATTGTCTTTCCAATGTTGTATGCACTATGCAGAATACAAGCCATTAGCTACTGAATTTTGTATATATGTGGTGTCAGTGAGTGGGAATTTGTCAATACCCATAAATTTTGCTCCTTCCTTTCGCTTTCCCTTGCTTACAAAGTGAATGAGATGATAATTTATTCCTATTAAAAACATTAAGTGCATATTGGAGGCTCCCACTTGAATCTTGCTTTGTAATTCTTATTTGTGCCTGCATTTTATACAATGTAGTATTTATTTAAAGTGATTCACTTCTCACTTAAGTTAAGTTTAACTGGCAGTAAACTTAGAGTACATTGTTCCTTTTCTCTCTCTCTCTCTCTCTCTCTCTCTCTCTCTCTCTCTCTCTCTCTCCAAACTCTGCAGGCACTTGAGGTAATTGAGCTTGACCAGAAAGCACAGCTTGTCCATGAACTTGATGGACATGTTATGCGTTGTGTGCATGACCAGAATGGAAATCATGTAATACAGAAGTGCATTGAGTGTGTACCTACAGAGAAAATTGAATTTATAATTTCTGCTTTTCGTGGTAATGTTGCATCACTTTCTATGCACCCTTATGGTTGCCGGGTAATTCAGGTATTACAACTAGCACCAGCATTTGGTTTTGAGAACCCCATCTTGTTTTTGCTGTACTGATTTCCTTCTCTGATGTAGAGAGCGCTGGAGCATTGTTCTGATGAGTGGCAAAGTCAGTGTATTGTAGACGAGATTTTACAGTCTGCTTGCATTCTTGCCCAAGATCAGTATGGCAACTATGTAACTCAGGTAATGCTTGTTCATCCTTTTTCTCCATATAGTTCTTCTCTAAGGTCAAATCTGTTTTCAGCAGTCAATCGTTAGAACATATTCACGGAAGTCTAAAAATCATGTTTCCTGAAACTTCAAGATGTTAAATCATAAATGATTCTATAGCGTGCCCACTGTTTATTCTTGTTTTGTCTATGAATACAATGCAGAGTGCATATTTCCTGTGCTAAATAGTCAATTATATTTTCTGCAGTTTAACTCAAAGCTTTAATTTTATTTTCATTATGCATATATGATGTTTATCAGTGGAATTTTATGTGCAAAGATGCTTTGTGTGACATATAGCTTTTTTTTTTAATATCTTTTGAATTTAGTAATTAATAGAAGTTATATTGGGAGTAGAGAACACGAGTTGATAGTGTCATGACATAGTTAGAACACAAAGGAATTATCACGGTAGTCCTGGTGCATTTCATTGTTAGCTATAATGACTGCTTTAAGTTGGATCTTGACCATAGAATTTAATTTTCCTTAAAAAAATGAATGTTTTTGTATATTTTTGTACTATTATCAATGTGGGGGAAACTTTGGTGGGTGGTTCCTTTTTTACATGAGGTTAAGATGTCTAAGTGGCTTGGTAATTTTCATTGGAACGCACACATGCACACGCAACAACAACAAAATGACGACAATGACGACGACGACTGAATCATGACGCAAACTACCACTGCTGCTACTAGTACTTATACAGCCAATATAGTTCATGGGTGTACATGAAACTGATAAAAACATCTTCCTGATTAGTATGTTATAATTCTAAAATGGATATTGTAAGTCTGAGACCCTTTATTGATGTCACATTCTGGTAGATATTGTTCAGTATGTCAAACTGCTGTAATGAATATGAGCTTCCAAAAATTCTTGTGATTACAGGAAGGTAGATATTCTGATATCTGAATTAGTTACATAAAATTTTTACATGGTCTGATTACTTTCAGTTGCTATTCTCATATAGTTTAGGTTCCGCTTAGTTTTTCCATATGTTGCTGAACCAGTTCTGTATCTCCATGTGAGAATGAAATCAATTTCTACACAACAAAGTCTAATATAGTTTATTTCTTTCAGCATCTATTGGAAAGGGGGAAGTCACTTGAAAGGAGCCAAATTATCAAAAAGCTAGCCGGGCAAGTTGTCCAGATGAGCCAGCACAAGTTTGCATCAAATGTTATTGAAAAGTGCTTGAAGCATGGTAGTCCCGCAGAGCGGGACCTTTTGATTGAAGAAATAGTTGGACAAACTGAAGGAAATGACAATTTATTGGTAAGATGGATAGTTATAGAATATTGGGAAATATCTGCATGTTATTTAATGCTATATATTCTTGTTTTATGGAAATTTTAATGATAATCCTTCTTGACGCTCAGATGCTGTTCTGTTGTGGGAAGTCTTTCTGTTCTATCCTTGTGAATGCCTTAGCCTTAAGCATAAATTATGTTGAATTATTTTCCTTGCGAATTTTGATACCTCCTATTTTATATTTTATTTAATGATTTATCTTATTGGCATGTCTATTACTTTCTCAACTTACTCCCATTAATAATTGAAACATCATCACTATCCTTCCTTACATAATCCAATAGATATGAAGAAACTCAAAGATAGTCCTTCACTCTCAATCGATAGGCATCATAGTATTTTCTTCAACTATTTTTCATCAAATAAGTGAAAGAACATGGTTATCCTGCGGTTCACCATCAGTTCATTAAAATCCTTTGGCATGACTTTCCTACATGTGATGAATAAATAATAGAGAACAAGAACAACTCCCAACCTCTCAATCCCAATCGCATCTCCACCTTGAACTTCACTTTGAATCCTCTCCCCTATCAATTGCATCATCCACGCTGTCCATGGGACCTATGCCGATAACCTCCAACCATCACTTAGAGGAAAGGAATGGAACTCCATAGATGGTGAGGGTGGTGATGGGATCCAAGGTGAAAGGGATGTGGTTAGTGTCAAATTTGTTTGAGAGAAGAGAGGAGATGGAATTAGGGAGTTGAGGACATTGTCAAGCTGGTGGTGATGGGCATAAGGTTGTGGTTCTAAGAAATGATGAGCGATGATTTGGAGCACGGATAGAGAAGGATAGAGGAGAGGAGAAAGAAACATGGGATTGAAAGCAGAGACAGAGGAAGGGGGATGGGGTAGCTCATCTTTTAACATATGTTATTCAACACTATTCACAGTTAGAATTAAAGCAAGACAGTGTGCTTATAAAAGGTGACCCCACATTTTGCGGGACTTGTCTCTAAATGGGGATTTTTGGATGACTAATAGAGTAGGATATTTCTATTGGATTAATATAAAAAAAGAAGAAAAAATCATTTCTAGTATTACTGTATTAGTTATCTTAAAGTCCTACCCACTTTACCAATTTGTTGTGAGGCTTGATGGAAATACTTTGTATTCTAACATTCCTTGCTGGATTGTGCAGGTTGAGCGCTCTTTTTCAGTCTGAAACCTGTGTTTTGTGAAGGTTTTCTTTCTGAAGTCCACTTTTATACACGCCTAGCTGGATGCAAATCCACGATTTGTGAAAGTGATTTTGGTCTAGATCCACTCTGGTACAGTGATACTAGAGGGATAGATACCCATTTTCCAGATAGAAGAAAGTTAAGAGAAGGGCAGTGAGGGATTAAAAGCCAGAAAAATAGAAATTGAGTAGGGTCAGACAAACCAGAGAAAGAAGAATTATAGGCAACACGAACTTGATAATTTCATTCATCATTAAAAGGAAGTTCCCAGTTCTGATTACACCACTCCTTTTCTGTAGACAAACAGACAAATCTAATTAATAAGTAAATGATAATAACTAATAAATTTCAACCGGCCTACCAATATCTAAAAACAGAAATTTAGTTAAAAAGATAAGAATAATGAGTCAAATTTAAATTAAATCTACTAACTTGCTAAAAGGACATAGTTGATCTGCTAAAGGGACGAGGCTTGGACTGATTTGCTTCGTCTTAAAAACTATCCAATTGAAGCTGATGTCGGGAAGCTGTTCCCCGTCTGTGCAGCAAAGGAGTATCCAGCACACGTCATTCTGGAAGTATCAAAAGAGTGTCTGAAATTTAAAATATTTGTAATTGGCACATTGGAGAAGAGTTGTAAGTATAAAAAGAAGTATTTTATTGGATACATTACCAAATTACATGTGATATGATACATGGTGATATCTTCACGATATTAGCTTTTGTAATGCATAGGTTATTTTGTTATGGTATAAATACACCATGATCTGCCTAAAAGAAAACAAGAAAAAAAAACCACCATGATGATCACCCTACTTTCTACTATGTGTGAGTGGGTGTGACCATAGGTATTCACAGAGAGCTTTCAGGTTTATTTTGGAAATCAGAGATTTCTCATATTTTTTGCATGTTTTTTCGGGTTCTTCCTTGAACTTAAAACAGAGAATGCTTATTTGAGTGAGTGCTCATATTTATCAGCTTAATTGCTGTTGTCTTTAAAGTAGTTGGCTCTAGTGACTTAGGCTTCTTTGAACGTGTGTGCGCGCGCGCGTTTGTGCGCGCGCGCATGCAGTGTTGTCAAATGTGCAATGAGGCGCAAGGCGATGCGATGCGCACCCGTGCATCCTGCAACGAAGGCGAGGCGCAAGGTGCACGCTTCGCAGTGCCCTTCTTTTTTGGGCCAAAAATGGATAAAGCAGGTTGTGACCCACTAACGAAGAAGATTTTGAGTTGGGGGATGAAGATGATAATGAGTAGCTTAAAATCTCATTGATGTTATTTTGAGTTATGAGTCTTATGACTTCTTAGTCCTAAAACTTGTGATGCCGTTTTTATTTTTATTTGGAGTTTGGACACTCACTTTGGTATTGTTGTATCGTTAGTAACTACTTAGATGTCTTATCTTAAGAACTTATTTAGATAATTAGTAACTTGTGACTTGTGTTTTATGGTTTGTGACTTGTGAGCCTCATGATTCTGGGATTATTTAACATTATGAATATATGAATTTGTGGTTGTTACTTATCTCGTGTTATTATTTGTTTAACTTTAGAATTTCATAGTAATTATTAATAATTTGTTATTAGATTATTAATTGATCTCTATGCAAGTACAAATGATATACGTATACACACTACTCTTATTTTATTAATGTTCTTAATTCTTAACTTGTTATCTGTCGTGTATCTTGTGATTTTATTTTTAGTCTCATAATCTTTCAAATTAATAAAAAGAAAAAAAGATAGTTGCGTCTCGATTGCGCTTTGCGCCTCATGCGCATGAGGTCCTTTGTGCCTCGCATTGCGCTTTGCGCCTCGACAACTCCGCATGCATGTTTATTTTATCATACTAAAATGTGTTATGGTAATACATGGATATCAAAGCTCACCATAGGCATCCACCGAAAACTTTTTAGATTTATTTTGGAAATCATAGGGGTCTAATATTTACCATCATATTTTTTTTGCATGTTTTGCTGTGTTATTCTTGAACTTAAAGTGAGCATTAAATATTTGAGTTTTTCTTATGTTTATCGACCAAATTATTGTTGTCTTTAAAGTTCTTAGTTTCTAGTGATTTAGACCTTTTTGAAGTGTGTTCTGATGACTATCCGTTAATTTCAAGATAGGGCTCCAGTTTACGTAGTCTATCCTTGTTTTTCTGTCCAATGGGTTTCATTGGGTTTTTTAAAGTTGATTTCTGGTTTTAAATGTAACTGCATAATTTGTTGTATCACTCACTGTAAATTCGAAAATTGTGGTAATGCTTTGTAATTTTCACTGAAACATGCACATCAACGAATGTGGTCTGTGTTTCTTGCTTTTCTAAGATTTTATTTTGAGTTCAGCATTAGTTTTGTGACATTTTCTCTTAGTTTAACTCCATGAACCTTTTTCCCCCATTATATTGTTGCTTATATCATTGGTTGCAATTGCAATCAAAATTCTGAATCCTGGCCGTTATGCTTCTCACAGGGTACTTGGATACTTGTGCATGCAATTAAGTTTTAAAGATCAATGTTTCACGTGTTTGTCTTGTCCAGGTTATGATGAAAGATCAATTTGCAAATTATGTGGTTCAGAAGATTCTTGAAACATGTAATGATAAACAGCGAGAAATTTTGCTTGGTCGCATACGAGTTCACCTGCAAGCTCTGAAAAAGTATACTTACGGGAAGCATATTGTTGCACGGGTGGAACAATTATGTGGCGAAGGTATCTGGTGCTTTGCTAAATGTGATACTTTATTATTTTCAATTCTGATAAATTGCTAGAAATATTTATCGGCAAATTAGTAAGTTTAAGCATTTATGAACAAACCAGTTATTATATTTATTATATAATCATATTAATATCAAGATTTATCTCATTAGTTTGGGTTATGCCTTCTGGCTCTAGCATTATTCCTATCCCGTTAAGGGTGTCAGCTTGTGTTGACCTGCTCATTCCCCCAAGAAACCCAAGGTATGCCTCTGCTTATCTGGGCGTCCTATTCTTCATTGTGCGCGTGCTAGATCCTTGTTTTCCATTCTACATTATATTGTCCTTAATCATTGCAACTCCTACAGCCTGTGGTGTTCTTAATCCTTATCTTATCCTTCCTATTCATACCAAGAATCTTAACACTCTCATTCATAACATTTGAACCCTTTTTTTCTCTCTCTATTTATACATGTTCTATACATACATTTTGAATGCACGTGTAGATATGCCCTCGTGTCTGGATATTGGAGTTCTTTTTGCGTCTAACCCTTGGCCTGTGTTGGTATAGGACACTTGCTACAGTATTTGCGTATTATAGATAAAACCACATCTTCCAAGGTTTCTATTTGTATTGAATAATGGAGGATATATTTGGTCTTGCTGCCATCCATTTAGATGGATTTATTTAGAACTCATTTGAGGGAACACAAGGGGTCCAAACAGGAAAAGGGGGCAAATACAAGCTATGATGGTGAAAAAAGGGAGGAAAAAAAAAAAAAAATTTCCTCCTAAATGGGAAATGGGTGGATGTCATGCATTACCCTCCAAAAAAAAATGAGAATAGGGGGAACCAATATTTGCCGCCTCATCTTTTTTACTTCTTTCCTCTCTTGTGTCTACCGTCTATTGTGGAGCTTTTTAACTTGTATAATTCTGTAAATTGATCTACTGATTTATGAAGGAAAAAGAGACGATGAGAGACCGGGTATGTGCTAGTGTGTACCTTATTGACATTGCTTCCCCTCCAGAGGAGAGGTTTTAGGCGGCCCTTTCCAACCGCCCACTGCTTCTGTGGTGACAAGAGAGAGCGAGGGGATAACGGGTTTATGAATCAAGCCATGACCCATGTGAAACAGAGTGGGTGTAGACCCGCATCTTATAACTTTAACCTGTTATGTTATAGCAAGTGGTCTGAATTCAACCTGCTTCGCATAAAAGAACCCCCCATGTTTCCATGTCTTAGTTTTTAATTTTATTTAAAAAAAGAAACGAAAATGGTTTTCCCACCTCGGTGGCTGGGCATTGGGTGCAGCGCCGACACACATAACATTGGAGAAGGTATAGGTATCAATAGTTTACAAAAGAGGATCAGCATGATGTCCTATCTATCTGTTTCACATTGATCAACAGTGCTGTAGTGTTCTGATAACAAACCCATCTGTTTGCAGGAGAGGATTCCTTGTGAGACCCCCAATATCGTATCAATTAAAACAAATGTATCATTTGCCATGGGTTGTCTTAGAAATATGAAACAAACAGCTCTTTTTAGTTTGTACGCTGCCAACTGTTGAATGCCACAAGGGAAGAGCCAGCGGGAAAACCACACAGATTCACGGTATGTGATGGTGAAAATTTAAAGCAAAGATTAAGGAAAAATGTTTTGTACTGATCTCCTCTTTTTTTTTTTTTTTTAAATCTCATTTCAAACAATCACTTATATTTTACCTCTAACATATCGTCTGTGAGTATGGAAATTATAGTGGTGCTTACTCTTTCATTTAACCCTCTCTCTTTTGCAGAATCATAACTGTTATGGACAGGCTTGGAGTGACTCAGAGAGGAGGAAGGGCAGCCTTTTTATTCCTCGAGGTGGAGGTATTGTCGGTGGTGGGGAGGATTGGATGTCAAACTGCCTCTTTTAAGATGTATAGATTTCAAGGCTCCTTTGGATGGTGTAGTTTAGTTTTGATAATGTAAAGTCTCGGCGAAACAAGGTCATAGTATTATATGTGTCATGTATTATATATTTCCTTTAGGAATGGTCGGGTGTTATATGTTGTATGTAATATTGGCACTCTTGCTTGCTTGCAGTGCAGTGCAGAACTATTAATTGCTGTCTCTCTGCAATGTTTGATAGTAATGTTTTATATCAGCCGGTGCTGCGGGTCACATTATTAAATGTTATGCTAACGTGTAATAGCAGCCAATGAAGAGCTGATTTATAGTAATTATTTTTATTTACTCAATTCACAGGTCTCTCTCTCTCTCTCTCTCTCTCTCTCTCTCTCTCGCTCGTAGTGGATGTTTGCATAAATATTTTCAAAAAGGTTTTTAAACGACCATGCCAGGGGGGTTTGGTAGTGGAGGATTTAGATTCAAGATGAAGCTATGGTTTTTGTTCTGATAAACTAATAACTAGTGGACATAAAACGATTAGTTGACATAAAAGGAAGGGAGCAAGCCCAAAAACACAAAGGATAATAAGTGGGCTTTAGAAAAGAAGAATTTGCGGTCAGCCACCAGTTGTTTGGACTTTCAAGTACAAGGGCGTGGCGTAATTTGATTGGACGTTGGTTTTCCAGTGATTTGATTTAAGCTTTTTCGACGGGTTCGAAGAATCTTTTTTTTTTTTTTTTTTTTAATTTTAATACAAGAGTATCTCAGAAGATTTATAATCATTCTTAGATTAATCCACTGCCCATTAATCTGACTCACTCGACTACGACGGGGAAAGGAAAATGTTTGTTATCGCTGGATATTGATCACGGCAAGTAACTTGCTGTCTGCTCAACCCAAACAAAATAAGAAACATAAGCTTTTGCTGACTAGCTGGGATGCCTCCTCTTCTTTAGAATAAACAAATATTAATATCCCGGAATTTGACTTTAGGCTGAGAAATCTGCATCTCATTAACTAGCTCAAATCTACTTTTTTTGCTCTGGGGACTGCTCGCTTACAACAACAATAGCTAAATACTGAAATGAGAAGAATCAGACGGCCTATCAAAGAAACAACTTTTGATTTGATGGAATTGATCAGTGTTTTAGTAATTACAAAGCATTTCAACAAGTAAACGATTTCACGACATACTTTCAATCTCAGACAGTTAACCAGGGGACAATCAAATAATTCATGCTAAATAGTATCCAATGATTTTGTATCATAAAGCCACAGCCACAAACTAAGCAACAATTTCCTCACCAGAGAGAGTTGTCCCAGACATGAGGACGAGTCAAGCTACAGCACCATGTTATGAAATTGAAATGACTCTAAAAGCACAAGGGCAGAAAGAGAGGAAAAAAAAAAAAAAAACAAATAATTCTAAAAACAAGACGTATTCACCAAATCATTACTCCCCTAGAACAAAACCATTCATAATTTCGGGAGCCGCGGGTGGGTCGATGGAAAGTTATGTATTCCAGACGAACAAACAACCATAATGAAAGTGCAAGGAGACTATGCCAAAATGAATCAATGGTCAATATCACAACTTCACCCAACTCATAACCACAAGCTAAGCTGTGAGACTTTGTGACAAGCAGCCACCACCCCACTCCAACCAAACTGGTAGCAGAAACAAACCTGATATAAGATGCAAATCAAACAACAAGGAATCACGATGGCAGAAAAAGTATCTAATTAAGACAAGTACAAAAATTGCAACAAGTTGAGATGAAATCAAACCAATCCTGCTGTTAAGACACACTCAACTCTTAATCAATGGTACATTGAAGAGAACAAGAAAACTACCAGTAGAACGGATCAGCAAAATAAAAATTGTTAAGAAGACAGCCAAAGTCATCCAAATGCCGAAACAAACTGTTGATCATATGTATATCAGTTGAATTAAATTAAAGGCATCCTCTGAACTACAAAACCCCCATACTTTCACACCCCACCCACAGCCACATATATGCTCCTCATTCATCTCATTAGAATTAGCGACAAAGACACCTTCCTACCTTGTTCTAAAAGACCCACCGGAACCAATCTGGCCAAAAAATATAGAACCCTAATCAAAACTATAAGAAACAAAAGAGGGAGCTTTATTTTCCTCTAGGACATAGAGAACCACAACACCCTTGTTAAAACACCTCACCCACTACTCCTCTGTTTCTTTCAAGTCACTTTCTGTCTTTCTTTCTACAGGTATGGTACAGCTGACCCTATCGGTTACCCACCACCCTATCCATCTAAAATCACACTTTCCACTCCTCAGCACAAAAAAAAAACACATAATATAATCACAAAAAGGAGGAACTAAAAAAAAAACCCAGATCTCTTTGTAGTCTAGTCTTCTCGTCTCTACCCCTAACTACATGTTCTTAGCTTCTCGGTGATCGTCCCGGAACCTACAACTGCAGACCGTGCATCATCATCAGAATCTTCAGAATCACTCCCAGATGAGCTTCCCGAGTCCGAATCTGCAATCATTCGTTATTCACAGTTAAGTCTAGATGCAAAGTCCTTTTTGTCAGAAGAATACAATGTCATCATCGTGACATTTACCACTTGAAGATGAAGAATCGCTGCCGGAGCTACTTGAGCTGCTCTCCTTCTCAATCTCAACAGATGGGTAATTCGCAGCAGGCATCTCATCTCCAATGTCTACATCCTCGTCAACAGGATCCCCTTTCTTGCTCTTCTTTGCTAGGTGTGCTTCAGGAGCCTCACGTGCCACCGGAAAACTGAAAGGCCAAATAAAAAAAAACAGAAGGGCATTGTTAATGCAATGTCAAGATGCAATTTTGAAAATAAAGCGCCATCTATATTACCTTGTTGTCAGCATAAGAAGGAAGAGAAGGGGGGGGAGGAGGAGGAGCTGGGGCCGATGGAGGATCTTGAAAGTTATTGCCACTAGTCATGATTTTCCCCCGCTTCTTCATCTTGCTCATCATCTGACGCCAATTGATGACATACCGATCAAGCTCCCAAAGCGTTTCATTGTCCATCAACGCAAAGTCTATCTCAACCTCATCCCCACTCTGTGATGTCACATTCCTCTTGTTAACAATCTGCAGCACCTCGCTCATCTTTTCTTCTGGCAAGTTCTGAATGGCAGCGCCCAGCTTCTCCTTCTCTTCCATGCTCATTGCCCTCTTGTTTGGATCACTCACCTTCGACTTTGGGAGGTGCTTCGCCATCTTCATCGCAGCCTGCTGTGGTGGCAGTTGCTGTTGAGGCTTAGATTGAGACTGAACCCGGGGAGGAGGGTGCGGCCTTGGGGTTTGAACTGGAGGTGGTGAAATCAACAGAGCAGGCTCAGCCTTCATCTCGGAGTCAGGGACAGGAACAACTCGAGCTGACATCCTCTGCTTCTCTTCTTCCACTTGTCTCACAATTGCCGCCCGCTGCTTCTCATGCTTGGCGTAAGCCGGACCAAACGAGCCCTCAAATTGCTTGAGCAGCAGATCGGCAAACGTATGGACATCGTGCCCTTGGGGATTGTAACGAAGGGCGTTATTGAAGGTCAGTCGAATATCAAGTGCAAACTCCAATGGGGAAATGTAAAACCCTTTGCTAAGCTTGGATTTCACCGTCCCAAGATCCATCGGATTCTTGATGATCTGGTGGTAATCATGTAGCCCCATTCTGACAACATCAACCGGCGAATTGAACCAGATTCCAGCCTTGTGTTTCATCAGCTTCGTCAGGATCTGGCTGCACTTCTTCATCATTGCGGTATGAAGCTTCATCAGCTCCGGAGCTGAACCTGTGGTTGCCGGCTGCTTCTTAACCTCAGGCGGATGGTAGAATTGGTTGGCCTTGGTGCCGATCTGCTGATCAAAGCGTCCGATCCCGCGATCGCCGGCGCAACAGCGGAGGTAGCGACCTCCCGGCAGCCTACATAGGCGGTGGAGGCGCTACAGCCGACGGATCTGATGGAGGAGTGGAGTTCCCTTGATTCGATGCGAGAGCTGACGCTTCGGACATGATCAAGCTCTGAGATTAGCCTCCTCTTCAGCTCTCTCAGCTCCTTTCTTGAATAGGTTGAGATGTTGAAGGTCACATAGCCTCGAGAATCTCTCCGGTGGCCGAGATCCGCCGGCTTCCGGTTAAAGGAGGAGAGTCATCGGACGCGGCGTTGGTGGCAGCGCCGGCTCGTCCTGATTCCATGGCGTGGAACTGGTGCTGGCGGTCCAATGCATGTTCGTTGGGATCTGATTGAGATAGGGTTGGAGTTAGGGTTAGGATTAGGGTGCGAACAGTGTTTAGGGTTAGGGTAAGGGTTTTTCCTCGTATAAACCTTATGCTCTCCCCAGTACGGCTCATTCCGACTGGCAAGCAACGCCGACGCCATTCACCGCCTTGATTCGCCTTCAGATAAGTCGGAGTCCGTCGAGGTTTGGGAGCAAAATCATCGGCAGATCGACGGAGAGCGGCGAGAGTTTGGGGAAGGAGAGAGAAAGAAAAAGGGAAAGGAGCGCCAGCTGAGGCAGAGAGAGGAGGATCGAGGGTTCCTTGACGAGGAAGACGAAACCCTCAGTTTTGGCGAGAGAGAAGGGGCGGGGATCTCCGCCTCTTAAAGGCAGCCAGCACTGCCCGGCCACTTAGGCGGGCAGATCTCCTGCCGTCATTTCAAATGCGGGGTGGATCCAACGGCCGAAGATGCTCCTCTGCTGCCCGCGGGATGACCGTCCCATCTGTCACGGACGGCCCCGACACCTGGCTCGGCACACGTGGCGAACATTGGAAAGGGGCCCAACTATGGGCCCCACTTTTGCCTTTTCTTTTTCCAAGTTTAAAATTTTCCTTC